>JAOYMZ010004073.1:0-23682 GCA_025802335.1 Pinguicula primuliflora | reverse complement strand
GCGTGGTGGTAGTGATTTTCACCTTGTTACCATCTTCACTGAATTTGTACTCCACGACCCTCTTTATCCCATTTTCATCAGGCCCAACAATCTGCTTCGGAGGCAGTAGAAAATCCAAATCCTCCCCATCATCTTCCTCCAGTTCTCCCCACCGCATCTTGCTCAGTTGCCCCGCTGCCTCTACAGGCATCTTCAATCTTCAATCGTCATTCTGATTCGCAGGGATGTATGAGGATTATTTGGCTGGAAACAAGTGCGGATATATACGGAGCTATTATTTTCCGAAAGGTCCCTGAATATGTTTTTATTTTGATTTGAACCCGTCTTTTTTTTTTTTATGGTAATTAAACCCGTCTTCTTTTTAGCACCGCTAATAATCCAGATTCATTAAAACCCATGAACTGCTTCCATTAAAACTCGTTTACTTTTTCAACTCCACACCTAAAGTAGCCTGGTTTATTCTTTTGATATGTACGAATCAATCCTATACAATGTATTTCTCCTTCACATAATTCATGGTGTCTGACTGATTGTTCCGATTCGCTCAACGATCATAAACACATTCTTCCGTCCGTTTGCAGCAATTTTACGTCTCAATATCTGTGGTCTTCTTGCTGGATTTGACAGATCAGAGGGTACATTCTGATTCAGTGCACCCAACTCAATCTGGTGATATTTCTTTACATTTTTCTCCAAATGCTCTCGATTGATTGGATTTCACAATCAAAATTAGTTTTCAAAGTTCTCGGTTCCATTCAGCTCTAGTCAAGTGGGTCACTGGAAAGTTGCCCAGATTTCAGAATCCAGAATGGCCTCAAAGCAGGCCTGTGCTACCAGCAGCCTGGTGATAGGCTATGCTCTCTGTTCTAGCTTGCTCGCTATCATAAATAAATTTGCCATTACAAAATTCAATTACCCTGGGCTCCTTACTGCTCTCCAGTATTTGACCTCGGCTCTTGGTGTTTGGATTCTCGGAAAATGCGGGTTCCTACACCACGATCCCTTCATCATGGAGACAGCCAAAAAGTTCCTGCCTGCGGCATTAGTCTTTTACTTGGCAATCTTTACAAACACAAATCTCCTTCGCCATGCCAATGTGGATACTTTCATTGTTTTCAGATCATTGACTCCACTTCTTGTGGCAATTGCTGATACAGCATTTAGGAAGCAGCCCTGCCCTTCGAAACTTACCTTCCTCTCCTTGGTGACAATTCTGGGGGGTGCGGTAGGATATGTAGCTACAGATCAAGGGTTTACATTGACTGCATACTCTTGGGCTTTTGCATATTTGGTGACTATTACCACTGAGATGGTCTATATCAAACACATGGTAACTAATATGGGTTTAAACACTTGGGGATTTGTGTTCTACAACAATTTGTTGTCGTTGATGGTGGCACCCATCTTTTGGATTGTAACTGGGGAGTATGCTGATGTGTACAAGGCAATGTCATCTTCAGGAGGATCTCTGTTTGATCCTGTACCTTTTTTGGCTGTGTCCCTATCTTGTGTGTTTGGGCTGCTTATCAGTTTCTTTGGTTTTGCAGCCAGAAAGGCTATCTCTGCTACTGCATTTACTGTTACTGGAGTTGTAAACAAGTTCTTGACTGTGGCTATAAATGTGTTAATTTGGGATAAGCATGCTACACCCTTTGGTTTGGTATGTCTTCTCCTGACTCTTTCTGGAGGGATTTTATATCAGCAGTCTGTTACAAAAGGAGCTGCAAATGCTTCAAACCAGCGAGAATCTGCATCAGCTAAGCTAATGGATATTAAGAATGATAGTGATGAAGAGCAAGGAATTTCTGGTAAATTTTCAGGTATATGACTGCTCCCTTACATCATCGTCTGCCGGAGAGGCTAATCATTTGTTTGGAACACATATCTCAGCGATAAGCATTTGCTTTCAATTTATTGCATAATTTGCCTTACTGGTGTCATGATCATTGTTCAGTAGATACATTGGTCCTGAACTTTTAACTTGTATTCCCAGGTTAGCTGATGCTGTAGGCAATGAGAAGTATAAACAGTATAATCTGTCTCGATGAGATTTTAGAATAACTGCAGGTATGATTCTTATGTGACTGAGTTTCCATTACTTCATATTGGACCTTGTTTTACATCACCATTGCTTGGGCAAAAAAGTTTGTTTCCAAGGCCAGCGTGATATGCATATCACATATGCCATTCCACAAGATAGAACTCTGCTCGATTCAATTCCGACTCTTCTTCTTTACCAAACAACTACACATTGGACTTTAACAGCCAACAGACAAAAGGGGGGTAAAAGGTCCTTCATTCCATTTCATGGGTTTTTAAAATTTAGGACCCAATCCAGATTTGTGGTAATGAAGTGCAGATGTTCAGGCAAAAAGAGCATCACAAGAAAGAGCCATAAGAAGGAGAGCTGCCGAGGTCTTGTCAGCACCAGATTTCCCTTTCAGTCCAACTTTAGTGGTCTTCTTCTGGGAGGGGGAGGATAGGCGTTTCTTTCTGTAACGAATGCCACAAGCATTGCAGAGAGACTGAAAGGAAAAGAGAATTTTGAGGGGGATGTTATGTTGGTTAATGAAAGAAAACGTTGTGCTGTTCCTGTTGGGTTTCAGGGTTACCTACCTTGACACCTGTAGGGCCACTCCTCCACAAGGGTGTCTTTGTTGTTTTGCAATCCGAGCAACTCTTGGTCAGCTCTATGGCCATCTCATTCTCACCATCATACGCCTACAAGAAAAAAACGGAACAATTGAAATAAAGGATGGCAAAGTCACTAACAGGAAAAGTATAATCTGAATCTTTTCTCCTTTCTTTACCTTTGATCAGATTCCATCATCCTCTTCAATGGAGTGTACAAAAAGACGACAAGGGGCAAGCAAGAAGCGAAGGTAGCAGTAGCACCGGCATGCCGCCATGATTGATGCATAAGACTATCTGCAAGGGGAGGGAAATTTCTCTCCCCCCATGGGGGGAACCAGTTGCCGGTTCCCCGGAGAGATTCTCTCCACTCTCTTTCCACCCATTAATATAAAAAAAAATTTAATAAATTAAAATAAAATATATTATAACTAATTAAAATAGATTATAATTAATTAAAATATATTATAATTTATTAAAATATATAAAATAAATTAAAATATAGGGAGTGGAATATGGATGATAGATTAGATAGAGAAAATATGTGTGTAGAAATGATGAGGTGGAGTGAGAGGAAAGCGAGTTGATGTGATAAGTGTAGGTAAAAATGGAGAAAACTTCCTCCATGATTGCGGACAGCCTAAGAAATTACGAAAAAAGACACTCAAAAATGTGGACACGTGGCTAATTGCATGCACCGGACCCATTTCCGAGGGAATTTCAATTAGACCCTAAATTTGCATAATGGCAAGAATTAGCCTCCATGTATTATCTTGTAGTCATAAGTGTCTAGATTTACGATGTGGCAAGAATTAGGGGAGCAAGTTAGACCGCTTTTCTCCTATGTTCAGTTAGACCGCTTTCTCGTGTCTGGGAATTTTTAACAGGAGTGGCCTACAATTGTACAAATCCCTCTAGACAGAAGATATTCTGATCATGTGCCCATCATTGTGGTAACTGACCTGGTAGACTGGGGCCCAAAACCAATGAGAGTTCTGGATGCTTGGTTTTTGCATCCAAACTTTGACAACTTTGTACGTTCAGCATGGGATGAAATTATGTCTTATGGTACTTATGGCTACGTGATATTTGATAAAATGAAGCTGCTGAAGCACAGACTAAAATGGTGGAACAAAGAAGGCCTTAGGGATCTAGGCACACAATTGAGGGAGGCAAAAGTGAACATGAGAAAAATGGATCTCATGATGGAGGAAGGGGACTTGTCTGCTGAGGAGAAGGTAGAGAGAAAGGAATACAAACAGGAACTGCTGAAGTTAAGCACTATGAAGGATCGTATGATCTATTATAAGTCACGCAGCAAATGGCTAACATTTGGAGATGCGAATTCAAAAAATTTCCACTCATCGCTTCAGCAGAACAGAATTCAAAATACAGTGAAAGGAGTAGTGATTGAGGGAGAATGGAGAACTGAAGTGGGAGTGGTAAAACAGTTCATTCATGATGAGTTTGAAAAACATTATGCTGAGTTGCACGCAGATAGACCATTGATGGCTTGGAATATTACCAGACTTGTGTCCAATGAGGAAAATATGATGCTGGTGGCCCCCTTTGATGAACAGGAAGTATGGGAAATAGTTATAAGTTGTGGAAGCCACAAAAGTTCAGGACCGGATGGTTATTGCTTCAAATTTATGAAGCAATTCTGGAATATTATGAAAGAGGACATTATGAACTTTCTAAATGATTTCTGGAGGGAGAGCAAGCTGGTGAAGGGGCTGAATGGCACATTTGTGGCTCTAGCTCCTAAGAAGGCCAGTCCTAAGAGAATCTCAGACTTTCGTCCTATATTTATGGTGAGTAGTATCTACAAAATATTATCTAAACTACTAGCAAGGAGGTTAGCTGCTGTTCTGCCAAGAATGATATCTAAACACCAAACAGGTTTCATTCAAGGCAGATATATATTAGACAGTGTGGTAATGGATAATGAAGTTATACATGATTCAAAGCTGTGGAAAACAAATTGTGCCTTACTAAAGTTGGATTTCTAGAAAGCATTTGACAGCCTTAATTGGAGCCATCTGTGGCATCTTATGGAGTGTATGGATTTTTTTAGCAAGTTCATGGATTGGGTGAAGGAGTGTGTACAAACAGCGCGATGTCAATACTTCTAAATGGAAGTACGTGTGGGGAGTTTTCTATGCAAAAAGGACTCAGACAGGAAGACTCTCTTTCCCCGTTATTGTTTGTTATCGCAATAGAGGGATTGAGCTTGCTGATTGAGCAAGGCAGGATGAATGGGATGCTTGAAGGATATAGATTTAATGGTTGTGTGGTCACTCATCAACAGTTTGATGATGACACACTGCTGTTTAGTAATGGGACAGATTCTGATCTACTGACCTACAAACGGATTCTTCACTTATTTGAGGAAATTTCTGGTTTAAAAGTTAACTTTGGCAAGAGTAGTCTATTTGTGCTAAACTTCACACGAACAGAAGCAGAACGAATGGCATCCCTATTGCACTATCAGCTAGACATCATCCCCTTTGTCTATCTGGAAATTCAAGTTGGCATCAATCCAAGAAGGATTCGTTCATGGCAGCCTATGATAGAAAAAATAAAGCAAGGACTGGAAAGGTACAGGAAAAGACACATATCTCTTGGAGGGAGAATAATTATCATAAAAGCAGTGTTGACAAGTATCCCCACCTGCTACTTCTCGTTGTACAGAGCCCCAAAGGAGTTGTAAAGTAGGTTATCAAGTTGCAAAGATAGTTTTTATGGGGGGACAGAGTTGAAGGTCATAGGAGGATGCTTGGTTGAGTTGGAGCAAAATTTGTTACCCTAAAGACAAAGGAGGCCTTGGAATTCGACAACTCTCTGAGTATAATCTGGCTCTATTTGGTAAATGGCCAAGTAAATTGCTATTTCACACAAACGAGATCTGGGCTGAAGTACTACTTGACAAATATGGTGAGGATCTCCCTATAATATTGCTAAGACAGACTGGGACTCAAGCAAGATACTCTGACTGGTGAAGGACATATGCAGCCACATTGTGACCAAGCTTGGTTTTACAACCTCTTCCGCATGAGAATTGGAAATGGGGCCAGAACATTGTTCTGGCAGGACAAATGGTTAGGGCAAGAATCTTTTTATACAGCCTATGCCAATTTATATGCCAATGCAGCAGATAAAGAAATGAGTGTTGCAGAGAAAGGAATCTATATGTAGAATACCTAGAGCTCGTTCTGGGTATGGATATCCCCTTGTTCTAACGATGTTGTAATGGAGTTTTATTAGCTAGCTCTACTGCTCCAGATTGCCCCTGCACCAACCCAAATTGAGGATTCGTGGGATTGGGATGACCCTGCGACAACAAGATACAATGTGGCACAGATCTATGAAAATCAGATGCAAATGGAGTGGGTGCATCACGAAGCATATTTAGGAGCAACAAAGGCATGGAACAAGCAAATTCCGAACAAAATTGCCAGCTTTATCTGGAACCTCTTGTAGGAGAGGCTTCCAACCCGGGACAATCTGGGGCATCGTGGAGTCGAAATTCCAACTAAAACTTGTCCCCTATGCAAAAGAGAGCAGGAAACAGTCAGTCACTTGTTCTTGCTCTGTCCTATAACATATCAAATCTGGAGGAGGATAGATGAATGGATACAATGTACTGGAGCTTCGCAAAATGAAATCAACAAGTACTTGGAGCAATTTATGGGAAACCCATTCCCGCCATGGCATACACTGATCTGGAATGCTTTGTGGCAACAAATTGTATGGAGGATTTGGAAGCTCCGAAACACACAAATCTTCGAAGGAAGGATGTTGAGAATCGATGATCTCGTGGAGCAGATTCAACTGGACTTGTGGTGGAACCTCAAAACACACAAGAAGCTGCTACCTGGAATTGGATTTGAGGACTGGAGAAGACTGCCGGAGTTTTGCATCGAATGAGGGAGGAATCGAGCGAAGCGGTGAATCGCCTGTGAAAACGTTGATGTAAATATGTATCTGGAATTTTATATATAAAAATACAAAAACTTACCTATTAAAAAAAGAATTAGGAGAGCAAGAAGTACAAGGACACGACGTGACAACATACTATTCGTTCAAAGTTTGACCCATATTTAGTAGTCATCCAATCACGTTCTGTCACACCGGATTCTTGTGTTTCTTGAGATTGTTTTTTTCTTGAGGTATAGTTTTTTTTCAGAATTGTCCTAGCATCTAGACTTAGTGATGTTTTGAAAAGGGTGATTTCACATAATCAAACAAGGTTCATTGCCAAGAGGTCGATACTAGACAGTGTTATTAGCCAATGAAATCCTACATGAGGCTAAAGTAAATAAAAGAAATGCACACTACTCAAAGTTGACTTCCAAAAAGCACTGGATGCCATCAAATGGATGTACCTTTGGAACTTCATGGAAAATATGGGATTCAATTCAAGGTGGATGTGATGGATGAGAAACTACATTGAATTAGCACACATCTCTATCAAGATTAATGGAAGCACGTGTGGTGAGTTTAACATGGGAAAGGGTCTTAGACTTTGAGACTCATTACCCCCTTTCTTTTTGAACTTGCAGCATATGATTTAAATGAGTTCATCAATAAAGCAACTGATTTGTTCCTCTGCTCGGGACAAACGATTCTTTCCTCCACAAGGAATGCCAAAAGATCACTGGCGTCTCATTTTGTCACTCAATATACAGGAGAATGTGAAGCTTTTTCTATAGAGGGTATTGTATAATGTCATATGGACTAATGGCGAGAGGTACAAGCGACAGATTGCTGATTCTCCATCTTTTCATTAATGCCCACATCCTGGATCTATTATCCATGTGCTGAGGGATTGCGATCGTAGTAAAAAGATTTGGAATACTCTTTTCCCAAATCTTCCTAATACTTTCTTCCTATTCTCTTCAGTTACTGAGAGGGTGATAGAGTGTATGTCATGTTCTAATATCTTTCCACTCAGTGGCAGGTTAATTATGCAGTTACGTGCTGGAAGCTTTGGGCTACAAGAAATGAGGAGTTGTTCAACGGCATCCGACTCACATTCATTAGCATTATCTCTAATATTAAAGTTACATTTCAGACAGTGTTCGAGAAATTGCCGCCGCAGCGTCGCAACGTTCGACTAATCACCCAAAACACCCCCTACGCCTTGATTTTTGGCTAAACGGACTGGTGGGTTGGTCCCAGCGGTGGGACAGTTGCCCCGAGCATCAAGCCGTCCACCTCGCCCGTGGGGCGTCCGCCCCGGGCACTGAGGCATCCGCCTCGCCCGTGGGATGGCTGCCTAAAAATTTTATTTTATTTTTTTCCGAACATTTTATGTTTATTATATCTTTTTTAAAATTTTATTGACTTGGGCTTCGGGTTGTTTCAAAACCCAAAACCCATTATATAATCAATAATGGTGTAGGTTTTTTTCTCACTTGGTGCCCATATTTATAGAGACACACTAGATATTTACAAAGGAGGGAGATCAATCCCTCTCTATAAATATGGGTACCAAGTGAGAGAAAAAACTGCACCATTATTGATTATATAATGGGTTTTGGCATTTACTTAAGTATAAATAATTAAATATTAATAATATTGTTGGTTTTGAAGAAAAAAACTATAAAACATATATATATACATTAGGCGTTGAGGCGGGGCCTGCCCGACACCTTCTCGTACATTGATTTCAGGTAATAAAGCTGGTAGCTACCTACACAAGTAGTTCCAAGCAATGAGAAAGGGCCCGGGTATTCTACTTGCTAATGGCGGATTGCACCCCTTGCTCTAGTATACCGTCTGACTTCTGTGTTTCGGTGGCTGCAATGGTAAGTTATTCTTCCGGAGAGGCAGCATGTGGCAGTGTGATTCAAAACAATTCAGGATCTTGCTCTCTTGAATTCTCGCTATGCATTGGAAAGTCATCGGTGGTTGCAGCAGAACTTCAGGTCATTTACTATGGAATCACGCTCGCTCAACACCACAGACTACAAGGGACCATAGTACGGTCAGACTCACGAATTACTGGTAAATCTATTATCTGGATTTGGTAAGGATTTACCTAATGCCAAGCTGATTCGACGGATCTCGAACTCCTTGGATGGTGGTGGTTTCCATGGAATTCAACACATTCATAGGGACTAACGCTAGGGCAGAAACACTTTATAAATCTAGT
Organism: Pinguicula primuliflora; assembly: GCA_025802335.1. Taxonomy (NCBI): domain Eukaryota; kingdom Viridiplantae; phylum Streptophyta; class Magnoliopsida; order Lamiales; family Lentibulariaceae; genus Pinguicula; species Pinguicula primuliflora. Next base: position 14,891 of record JAOYMZ010004073.1, on the reverse strand, counting down.
TTGTCCAATGGAGATTACAAGCTGCACATTGGCTTCTAAGCTCATAATGGGTTCTCAGAGCAGCAACAGGTGGACGAACTCGTCGTATGTCCATATGCAGCTAAGTGTTGGCCCATCCAATCTCATCCGGCAACAGGTGAGCTCAACATAATGGGATTGGCCCGTCCAATTTTATCCAACAACTTTAGTTATAGGTCACAGGTGACACATTTGCTTCGGCTCCACTACCTTCTATCAGCGTCCTCACTTCGGTGCACCCAAAGGGACAACGAAGAAGGAGCTCCTCTCACACATGCATGGGTGGTGGACAGGAAGGAGAGCTTTGAGCAGGGATAGCAAAATTGCCCCATCCCAGTGGGTTAGCCCGGACCCATCCCGCCGCAGGGCAGGGCAGATTCGCTCTGACACTAGGACGGGTCCAGGTATGGGTCCGAAGTCCTTGATTCGCCTCAAACCCGTCGTATTGAATATATGCTTTATTTTAATTTTTTTACATTATAAATAAGTTGGTAAGGTTGTGGCCTCTTATATATAAATAGATACATCTCCAAAAATGTCTTCCAAATGGTGTGGGATTCTCCAGCAGCTGAAGTTCTCTTCGATAATCTTCAAAATCAATCTGATAATTCAAAAGCTTCTGCCCTTCTCCTTAATCAATCTGATAATCCTTGCCAGGTAATAGATGATATAAATCCAAATTCCATAATTTTGTTCAAGCTTTGGACAGGTCCTTAAGCTCTTATTCTGGAGGTTTGGTGTCAATGCCACTATCAACCCTGGTTGAGTATTCTTTCTCATCAAAAGAAACAAATTAAATTATGAAACTCATAGGCACATGATAAGCATGGAGCACTGGAGTGAGGGAACTAAAAGAGCTACTGTCGTATTGTAATTTCAGAATTGAAGGTCAAAGCAAACGGTTTTTAATCTTAACCATACATATCGTACATAGCACCTGTAATTGTACTATCAAGCTTATAAAAATGCAAGAAGCTTTAATTCTGATACTGTATTTATTCGAAGGTTACAAGGGAGTCCCACACCTGAACTGGGAATAAAAAATTATTAGTTTATATACATCATAACTACAGCATAAGTCAGGTTGTGTGCAATGATATGGGCCACAACTTAATTGTCAACGGGGCCTGTGAAATTTAATTTTTGAGTCTGTTTGAAGTGGGGATCGGGGCAGCCCGGGCCGCCTTGTCCCGGGTGGGTCTGGGGCGACCGTAACCCTTCCCGTCTCATTGTCATCCCTAGCTTTGAGGCTCTACCATTAGATGCTATGGCTAAGGATGCAGAACTCCATGCAGCATTCTCCCAAGCGAGTCTAAACGTTTACATACTTGGGCCATCGAGAATTGTTTCAGCACCACGCGGGTCACCAAGCAAACTCAATCTATTTACCTATAATCTGTTGTTAGTAGAGGCGGCATTGTACTTTCATTATTGGCACGTTTCCTCTATTGTATAAAAAATAATAGAGCAACTGATCAAGGACCGTTGAATGGATACTGAGTGGGATCTGATGGTGTTAGGATCACCCACTGACAATTCGTTGATGATACCATACTTTTTGGGGATGCCAGTAAGGAAGATTTGATGACTTTCAAAAGGATCCTAAGAACCTATGAGCTTCTATCAGGGCTTAAGGTCAACTTTGCTAATGGTTTCCTCTTTGTTGTCAACCTGCAAGAAGAAGAGCGGCGAGCTCAGGCTAACATACTAAACTGCAGATTCACGACACTGCCCTTTGTATATCTTGAAAACTAGATTGGAGCCCGCCACAGACTAGAAATTACATGGAGACTAGTAATTGATATTGTTGAAAAAAGTCTTAATGGCTGGGAGAAGATGTACATTTCCTTTGGTGGCAGAATCACACTCATTAATTCTGTACTAATAGCCATACCTACATACTATCTCTACATTAATCGAGCTCCAATGGTTGTCTGAAGCAGATGACTAAACTTAGGAGGACATTCTATGGGGAAAACGAACAAATGGACCTAGGAAAATATCCTAGGTGAAATGGGAGGTAATCTGCTCACCTAAGGTCAAGGGAGAGTTGGGCATCAGAAGCTCAAGGCAATACAACACTACTTTACTAGGCAAATGGGGGCAAAGACTGATTGCTAACCAAGATCAGCTTTGGGCTAAGGCTATATATTCTATATATTGGAAGCAAGCTCTATGTCGAGTGTCGACAACAACGAATAGAAGGACTAAAGCATCCATATGGTGGGTTGACTTAAAAAAGAAGTGATTCAAGTCCCACGGTTTCGAGCCAAACTGCATAGAATCCTTGGCACAGGGGCATGCACAAAATAGGGGTGAACAAAATACCCGTTGGATTCGGGTATACCCGAAACCAAACCCGGTACCCGTCGAGTATCAGGTAATTTCCTGGGTTTGGGTATCAAAAACTGTACCCGAAAAATTTCAGATCGAGTACGGGTAAAAGGCTTCGGATTTCGAGTATACTCAAACCCAAAATTGTTTCTAAATGAATTTTAACTGAATTATTTAATCAATCAAAGTTTAAATGAAGATAATTTATCTAATCAATGTTTAGCTAAATTATTAAGAGGTTGTGCCTGTGCCTCATTATATAGTCGAGGCATGAGCAAAATATATCTCAAAACCATTATGAGAAATTCTTCTTTAGAAGAAACTTCTGTCATGTGTCCTTATATCCATATATGTACAAGAAATGCAGAAAAAATGCAATCGTGTTGAAAGAAAAAAGGCCAAGAAAAAACATAAAGAAACTAGCGGAATTTCCATCTTCTCGAAAGTATAGTGACTTCCGAAACCAGATCGTAATTCCAGTATTTCGGTCAGCATTCTAACTGCTCAGAGGTAGGATTCTACAACCAGTGTTCAATTTTGTTCACAATCACATTCCTCATCTTCGTCTTCCATCTATACCAAAACCAGGGTTGAAATTGAATTGTCTTTATCGTATCTTCAACTCTAGCCTCAAATCCATTGAATTGATAATTGTTGCACATTTCCAAATTTGCCACAAGGTGGTTGCCCAGATCGATGCTCAGGCCTCGTTGGGGATTTGCTATGGTTTCTTGGCCATGAAGTTTGCCTCCGATGGTGTCGATGATAGCATCATTGGTATTTCTAGCCACTTGTGACGAATTACACATTTAACACTCTATTGACCGATCTGGCTTGATGATTTTCCTTTTTTGAAGATTGGCTTTGGTCAGCAGGCCATTCAGTTTGGTCCTCGACCTTCTCCCGCAAGTTTTTGTTTCAGACTCTCTTTAGATCCGTTGCCTCCAATGAACTTATATGCATATCTTGCAGTTGTATGATAGATCTATAACGGTCTCTTACTGAGTATGTTGCATTGTTTGTTGTCTTACATGTACCATGTCCAAGTACCTGTAGATTCACATTTGACACTAGAGTTAGTAGTTGGTCTAGTTCTTCCAATTCCAAATGATCAAGCTCTTGCTTCCATTCGTCCTTGAATGTCCATGTTGTCATTAGCACATCTCCATGTTCAGCAATACTGCAATCCATTGTCTTTACCTTCCTGCATAATCTCAAAAATTTGTGACAGAATTTATGATCACCAATCCACTCATCATTCAAGAATTTTAGTATCTGTCCATCTCCAACTTGAGCTTTCCATTGCATAGTGAACCAAGCTGCAGATAGTGTGGCTTGTAAGTCTTCTACCAAAATGTTTGCGACTTTTCCCCTGCCTCCTTCCTCTTACCGTCCGTTGTATAGATGGCAGTTTCATTTCCTTCAGCGTATCTACATAAATTGTGCCATTCTGGCCATATCTGGCCCAAAGAATTTTTAACAGTAAGTTATCATGTTGTTGTAAGATTTTCCCTCCCAATTTTCCCAACATTGCTTGGTTGAATGCCTGAAGATTTTTAATACCAAGCCCTCCATATCCTTTGAAAGACATATTTTTAACCATGCGGTCCGGTGTGTTTTTCTATCCCCTTGGGACACCACCAAAAGAAATCTCTAATTATACGTTTTAACTTATCGAGGACAACTCCAGGGACCCTAATAAACTGAAAATAGTAGCATGGTAATGCGGATAAGACAGATTTTATGACCATCACTCTTCCTCCAACTGATAAGCTCTTGTTTTCCCACTTGTTCAGCCTCTTCTTAAATATGTCCATTATCGGTCTCCATGTGGTGTTTCTCCTAGGATTTGCACCTACAAGGAGGCCTAAGTAGACCATAGGTAGCTTTCCTTCCTTACCGTTTAAGTATGTAGCCATTCTTTTCACAGTTTCATCAGCCACATTAATAGCATATAAGCAATTTTTCCCACAATTTATTTTCTCAATATAGACTTCAAGTCATTTATATTCTTCCAAAGTGTCTGACCAAACAATAGAGCATCATCCGCGAACTGCATATATGATAGGGGAACTTTATGCTTGCCAATAAGTAGGGGGTCAATTAATCCCAGCTCTGCAACCTTAGTTCTCATCCATGAAAGAGCTTCAGCCACCATCAAAAATAGGAAGAGTGATATCGGGTTACTCTGCCTGAGCCCTCTTGTAGGATAGAACTCACTGGTAGGACTACCATTGATAAATATCGATGTAGAATTGTAAACATAGCATTACATGAATAAAAAATGCTACATGTACAAAATATTCTTGTACGTAATTGTTTACATCCAATGGTGCATGTACATGTATTATTGTGATTGAGATCACATGCGATAATGCGCATAAACCTTTGTAGCTGAATCTAAATATAGACAAACAAGTGGGTGCACAATAAATTAAACAATCTAATCTCGGACTAAGTTATTAATTGACTCTACAATGTTTAAGGAATTACTTATCAACCAACCAACTCTGTCCACCTACCAAAAAAAATACTCTGTCCTGCGGTCCTCCACTATCTTCTCCATCTTTCATCCTGTGAAAATTCCTGACTTGAAGCTCCATTCACAACCGACGTCCCAAAAGCCAAAGAGAAGTAAAAAAAATCGATCATTCCTCTCTCGTTCGAAGCATCACATCTTCGGAAGGACCCCTAAAATTTTCTCTTTCTCTCCGTAACTCTCGGAGAGGAAGAGAAAGAGGAAGAAGAAAAAAATGCGAAGCTCAGAACGAGAAAATGAAGTTCATCAAGATAACCCAAGGGATGAAAGGGCTCAGAAACAACCCGAATACGGAGTTTCAAAATACAGAGATTTCAACCCGAGACGAAAACCAATCTCCAGGCATTGGTACAATAGGAAGGAGTTGAGGAGACGAAAGAGGATTGCAAGATACAAGTTTTATGATGTGCAAAGGAAGATCAAGAATAAGCTGAGCAAAGGGATACGATGGTTCAAGAATGCATGCTCCAAAATTGTACATGGATTCTAAGGACAAAAATTAGGGTTAATGCATGCATGCATGTCTCCAAATATTTCATCCAGCAAATATTTCATCCAGTATATTTGTGGATGATTGGTTTTTGGAGTTAAAACGGTCCGTGATGAATATGAAAGTTATCTACTTTAGATGGTTAAAATTTCAAAATAGACCTTAACGCAGCTCTTGTCACGAACACAAGGGATTCAAATTCTCTTTCGAAGAACTAATGATCCAGTGCAACCCAAATGTAAAATTTTTGTAATTTTAAATTAAACCTCCACAAAATGAGAGTTTTTTTTTGTAAGGTATTTGTATTGCTTTATGTATGTTTGCAGGGGCAAAGCTACATAAGCCAGAGGAGGGCACCTTATTGCAAAATATACACTGGTGAGGTTTGAATAAGTTTGATTTTCTTTATTTTGTGAGATTAGGATTTTCTTACACAGGAAAGGATTTTCTTACATTTTCTCTCCCCGTGTATGCTGTCGTTCCTTTTGCTTTCTTCAATTTGATGGCTCGGGTCAATAATAATTGAATTTGAACGCTATTCATTGAAATTTACTTCAATTTGATGGCTTGGGTCATTTAGATATTTTATTCTGTTTCTGCTAAATTGAAATCACTTGCTGTTTCTTTAAATTGTGATTGGATGCGTTCTTATTGGTTAATAATTTAGTTTAAGATTTCAGTAATTAATGAACTGTTGTAAGAAGGTACAACTTGATCTACATCTTAGACGAATAATTTTATAAGTTATCTTGCTTTGGATGCCATGATAACTAGGATAGGAAAGGAGCCCAGTAGGATACGTTCTCACTGCCTTTAGGATGCATGTATTGCTCTCACGCAGTTATTTTTTTTAAATTGAAAAGATATATTAATTTGTAAAAAGGGGTTCATATGTACATATTCACAAACATCGCATTGCCTTACACTTTCTTCATCTCTTCATCCTATTCATCCTGCTCAATCCGTCAACATTGCGATAGGCCCATGAAACTAGATTTCGGCTGGTAGGAATATTGTGTTCTTCTTTGTTCGAAAATTGTACTAGAGCCAGAGCTGAAATTTGATTGTATGTATGATATCTTCGATTTTTCTTTCATTTCCTTTGAATTGTTGCTCATTTCTGCACTTCCAGATTTGCCATACGGTTGCCACCCAGATTGGGGTCCAATTCCGTTCAGTGATCCCTGCCAGTTTGAGAAGTTTGAATTCCGACTCCGCTGGCCCTCTTGCAGTTACCATCGATAAGTTCAACCATTGAAGAATTTGATTCCGGATGTCTTTCGCCTTTGAGCACTCGAAAAAGATATGGTCATTTGATTCCTCCTCATTTTGCATAGAACACATATCATCGATTGATCTCATGTGATGATATGCCTGCGTTGTAGGTTCTATTTAATGGGTAATCTATCTTGCTTCATTTTCCAAGCATGAATGCACACCGTGGATGGCACAATTGTATTCCAAACTGCATTTAGTTCCTCTGTAGTTGCTGTATCATACTTTGCATCCTGCAGATTTGTCAGTGTTGTGTAGCCCTGTTCTGCTGTGTATTGACCTTGGTTGTTTCCTCTGTAAGACCAACAATCCTGCACATTTTCGTGCAAGGTTACATTAGATAGCAAGATGATAAGATCCTTTAGGTCATGTTCTTCAAAGTTGTCCAGTGCTCTCTTCCATTCCCATTTGTAACTGAAAATGTTGTGTTTCCATCTTCCATGTTGTGCAATTGTGTAGCCTTTTGTTTTTGCTTTTCTGATTAGTCTTGGAAATCTGTCAGAAAGACAAACATTTCCAGTCTAGATGTCCGTCCAAAATCTTGTTCCAGTTCCATTTCCTATCTTTCTTTCCGAGCTTTCCTCGAACTATTCAATTGACAGACTCTTATTTTGATCCTTCCACCAGTAAGAGTGAGATCTTGTCCCTCTTCTTCTGCCTCTACTTGTTGTGTTGGTTCTTGACATGTCTTGATTTCTTTAAGTCCTCCAATGTGTAATATTCCATCTTGTGCGTATTTGGAGCATAGAATTTGAATCCATAGGTCATCTTCCTGCAATAAAACTCGAGAACCCCATTTTGCTAACAGGGATTGATTAAAAAAGTTAAGATTTTTGATACCCAATCCCCTATTGTCTTTTGGTGTGGTGATTTTTTCCCATGCCACCCAACTGATTTTCCTGCTGTCATGTGTTCCTTCCCAAAAGAAGGTCCTAAGTATGTGCTCTAACAGGTTTAAGGCGTTCTTAGGAACCCTAAGATATAATAAATAGTAGCATAGAAGTGCAGTGAGTATCGAGTTAATAAGAACAACTCTACTTCCGACAGAAAGAGTTCTGCTTTCCCATCTTTGTATTCTGTGCCTGAAGTTTTCAATCATTGGTCGCCATGCTTCCATTTTTCTCGGATTTGCTCCCACAGGTAGCCCTAAGTAGATGAAGGGTATACTGCCAACCCCACAATTGAGAAAGCTTGCCATTTCATGTACCTCTTGATCAGAGACATTCATTCCCACCAATTTACTCTTTTCAAAAGACCTGATAGCATCACAAAATTTCTCAAGATGGCTTTAAATCCTCTTATGTTCTTCCACGATGCCTCACCAAACAAAATGGTGTCATCTGCAAACTGCAGATGAGTTAGAGCTACTTTGTCTCGTCCAATCATAAGAGGATAAATGATATCCAACATTGTTGCCTTTCTTATTAGAGCAGCTAGTCCTTCTACGACTATTAGGAATAAAAAAGGGGATAAGGGATCTGCTCTCACGCAGTCTTGATTATTGATTTCTTCTTTTTATTGTTTAAGATCGTCTAATGATAGCTTACTAGTTGAAGCATTCTTAACCTTGCATCTATAAGAACTTAATGTCATGCTGAACCTTTTAAACCTATGGGCAGGATGCTATTGGGAAATAGATGACCATGAAGCAAAATCAGAACCAAACATTTCATGATTCCAAAAGCTTGGAAAAGGATGTTGATCCTCTATGATTGGTAGTGATGATATATTTCCTAATTTATAAATTCCTAGACATTTATATCCCTTGTTTCCTAGACTCATGTTGAAAAAATTGGTTTCTCCTGATGAAGGATGAACCGGTTGTCTGTCTTATGATGTTTTACAGTGTAATATGACATTACTTGTTTCTACAGAGGGTGTGGAGAGATCATTTTCTGCAATGAATTTTATCAAATTTCGAAAATATAATAATTATTTTGCGTATTATTTTTATTTATATTATTTATTATTTAAATATTAATTTTTATTAATAAAATACATAACATAAAATTGGGTACCGTGCCCCCCATTCAAAAATCCTGACTTAACCACCGTATGTATGTACATATTTACATATAATTTCATCCCACTAGGCTCACCTCATCTATTTAAACATAACATTGACTCTCTTATCCATTCTCCTAGCCCGAATTCTAGACACAATTGCCTATGTGCTCTCAGCGTAATCCATAAATGTACTTGAATCGCTTCCATCGTCTTCTGAATATTCGGTTGTTCTTGCTAGAATATCGCAAGGTTTCTTATTCTCCAGATAGACAACATTGTGAATTGCCAAATTAGTGCCCAAACTTAACGGAATTGCGATGGATAGTGGCTTGCATGCGGGTGAGACATGAAGGATATAAGATCGTCAGCAAGGTGCAGCAGAAATTAGAGCCAGAAGAAGCATCTACCCCATAGAAGCTTGGAGATTGGGCATTGAAGCATCAAATGCATGACCGACTCGTGCTCAATTTGGCAGAGCGAGCAAGTTATTGTTGCAGACGCCATACCACGTCAGAGATTATCCGCAGTCGGAATCCGATTTTGAAGAGTTCTCCAGTAGAATGCACCTATTTTAGAAGGTACAAATTTTTTCCAAATCTTTCCCAATGTTTCGTTGAATTCACTAGGATCCCATTAAACTGACATTATAGCAGCATAATTCTCAGATGCTGAGTAATTTTGTGAATTTCATTGCCAGATGTCTGTATCATTTGTTCTCTGAGGAGCCAAATTCAAGCTAATCAGAAGGGCATTCAATTGCTCCAGTTCATTACCAGAACAAGGGAGGATCCAGCTCAAATTTCATCTCCACACTCTCCAGGTATAATTGTAGAACTCCTTTTCAGTGATAGTGTGATTCTTGTCTGTTGCATTCACGTATAGTCTGGGTATTCCTCAGATAGGGGTTCGCCATTCAGCCAATTATCCTGCCAAAATAGAGTCATATCACCATTTCCAAATTTTTTCTTCAATCTTGCCTTGAACCAATCTGCATTGAGGACAAATTTAGTGATGTCTTGCCACCATGCCGACTGATATCTGGTTCTTTGCATGTTGGGAATTGAGATTTCTCCATATAGGGATTGAATTACTTCCTGCCATAAGTTCCCCGTATTCGTTAATAGTCTAAAACCCCATTTTTCCAATAGGGACAGATTAAATTGCTTCATAGATTTCAATCCAAGCCCACCTTTTCTCTTAGGATAACACAATTTTCGCCATTTGACCCAAGAAATTTTTCTAGATCCCCCTGAAGTTTGACCCATAGGAATTTATTCATAATACTATCCATTCTCTTCAAAAGAGAAATTGGTGCCTTATAGATTGATAAGTAATAGAGAGGAATTAAAGATAAAACTGATTTGATCAAGGTGATACGACCACCCATAGATATATATACTTCTGTTCTCAGCCGTTTAATCTGTTGAAGAGAACTTCAATGACAAGATTCCAAGAACTATCTAGTCTAGAATTTATCCCCACTTAACCCCCAAATATTTGAACGGGATGGATCCAGTTTTGCAGTGTAAAACTGTAGTATGCCTGGTCACATCCTCTTCTGATAAGTTACATCAAGTTGCATTTAAAGAAGTTGATCTTGAGTACAGAGATAAGCTCAAATATCCTTAAGACTCTTTTCATGGTTACTATTTAAGCTATAGAACTATTTTCAAAAATTATAGTATCATCTGCGAACTGTTGGTGAGTTACCCTTATTTCATTTGTTCCTGCCTTATAGCCTGCTAAAATATCCAAGTCAGCTGCTCTAGTGATTAATTCATGATGTCCTTGGGCCGCAATAGCAAATAGAAGGGGTGACAAAGAAACACCTTGCCTTAGCCCTTTGTGTATCTTAAACTCAGCACAAGAACTCCCATTCACCAAAATAGACATATATGCTTATTCCACACAGCTTTTTATCCAGAACATCCATTTTTACAAAATCCTTTGACCTCCATAATTTTCCAAAGGTATTTCCAATTCACACTATCAAAGTCATTTTGAAAGTAAACTTTCAAAACAGAGCATCATTTTTTCTTTGCTCAAAACTAGAGTTATGCAAAAAACAATAAGAGTCTTACAATAAATAAAAACTTCTGGCGACATCCTGTTGGGAGAATGCCTTGGGTTAAATATTTTTGGTCTGTTAACGAAAATTTATTTATAATTTTGGGTTCAGTTTTTTCCTGACTTTGTCTAGAAGATATTTTATGCACTAATATCTTCAGAACATTCGGGCTCATTATTATTTGAATTTAAGTGGAGTTATCTTCTATATAGATGTGTCTCGTTTAGGGTTTTGGATACTCATATTAACCACCACATTAATTCCTCTTCTCCTTCATGTTGTTATTCTCTTGAGCAAGGGTTATGATATTTTCTCCAACTTTCGATAGCAAATTGTTTGTTTGTTCGGAGGTGATTGTGATAACCTTCGGAAGCGACCGACATTATGACAATTGACACCATGGTCATGCAGAGATCGCTTTCAAGACAGTGGTGGTGTCCACAACACATTTCTGAAAAGAGATTCGATAAGTTCTTTGATTTCGATAATTTTTGTATTAAAAAAAAAAAAATAATTTTTGTATTAAAAAAAAAAATAATTTTTGTATTATTCCTACACAACCTATGACTGGTAGTGACAACTAGCTGCAAATCCCCCTTGGAAGCAGCAATTACTTCTTTGCTATGCATTTTACAATTTTGCAGGGATAGAGATTTTCAGGACATCGAGCATTAAATCAGGGAAGGACTGTCTGCATACAAGGAGCTATATACGTACATAGTCATACCATGGGGGTTCTTGATGTTGTATCATTGTTGTGTAGTGTAGCTGATGATCAAGTGGCATTATCAGTGTTGCTAAACATGAATACAAAATATCGGCAGATGCTTGGCGCAAGTTAGCTACATGATTATACATAAATGTTTCTAGAATACTAAAATCTGATGCAGTAGTTGGTGTTCAGGGACGAATGGGGTGGGGTTTAGCCCATCCCCAAAAAAATTAATTTTTATTAAAAAATTGATATCTATAAAAAAAATTGGGCTTCGAAAGGATTGGCAAAACTAATACGCAATAGACCACCCAGCATAGAAAAATCCTATTGAGGATTTTGTTTGCGATCGAGACCTTACCCTTAGAGGAAAAAAAAAGACGTTACCCTTAGGCCTTACCGAAGGCGTCACTCCTCCCGTCGCAATAGAATTTTTTTCCGGGACTTTCTCTCTCCTGTAAATGCTCTCCGTACAATTGCAATTTGAATGCGCACTTTTGCTTCTTCCGGGCAAATATTACCGTTATCTGTCTGCTACTCTCTTCTCCATCGATAACAAGACGGCGGTGAGCTCAGGCATGGCGGCACCGGTAATGGCGACCGCTGCCCAACCATAGGGCACTATAAATCACTTCCCCCCGTTGAATCCAAACTCGCCCACCAATCCAACTCTCGTGCAAAAAACATTTGCAGCGTTGCTGAAACCAACTTCCAACTCTGATACTGTAGTTAGAGTTCAAAATCGGCTGGTTCCTTAGTCATGGAAAATTCGTCTAACTGTTGAGGAATCAAAATCACTGAATGCTCCATTTCTAGATGCCCTAATCGCCAAGTTTCTAAAAGGACGACCCCCAATCGATACAATCAGAAAGGCGATTACGGGCTTAGGGCTCAACGCAGCCTTCACTGCTGGACTTATGGACCAAAAAACTATTCACTTGCGCTTCGACAATGAAGAAGACAGACACAGATTATGGCTGAGGGAGAACTGGACCATCAATGGATCTCATATGAAAATATGCAGATGGACTTCTCATTTTCGAAGCGATTATGATTCGCATTTCACTCCGGTTTGGATAGCGCTTCCGGGGCTTCCAGTGCAATATTTTCGACCAGATTTCCTCTGGGAAATAGCGAGTTACCTGGGAAGACCAGTTATGGTGGATCAATCAACTGCAATTCTCAAAAGACCAAGTGAAGCTCGAACTTGTATTGAGATTGATTTACTCAAACCTATGGCAAAACGCATATGGATAGAGGCTGAGGGCAAACCGGGTTTCTGGCAAGAAATTGTATATGAATCGGTCCCTCAGTACTGTAAACATTGTAGAAAGAAGGGCCACAATGAGGCAGGGTGTAAAGTGCTGCATCCTAATCTTCAACTTGAAAAGGATAATAAGCACGAAGAGAAAGATGCACCTCAAAAACCTGTTGACGCTTCAACACAAGCTGACCCACGGAAATGGCAAACAGGAAGAAGATCAAATAATGGTTATTCCAGAAATGCACAGGCAGGTACCTGGAGAACGAAGATACAAGCAAATGAAAACAAATCTGCCAAGCAAAATGACCCACAAAGCTCTAACCAAGTTCAGGCAGCAGTGCCAGCAGGTAAGTCTACTAACTCTTTTGCAGCATTAAATGATGTAGAAGAGAACCCTGATATAAATGCTGATATAACCACCCAAGCTGTAAATATACCTACTGGTCCTAAGAGTATAGATGATACTGAGCTTCCACTAGAGAATGAAAGTAATATTGAAATGGATATTCAAACTGAAGTTAATACAATTGCTAGACATTCAGCATCAGCTAAGGGTAAGGCCGTGGCAGCACAAATAGTTGTGACAAATGCTGAAGGTACCTCATTAGATCCCAATGCTGCTAGCTTTGTCCCACAAAACTTTACTAAAGATGGTGCTGCTACACTAGATAAAAAGGACTTAGAACACACTGCCCAGGAATTAGGAACCAAGCCGGAAATAGAGTTAGCTCGAAATGAGGCCTCTAACATCATCGCACAAAACCCTGAGACACGCTCTGATATAACTGCTGCTGTTATAAATTCTGATATAATTATCCCTGCTGTTTTATCATCTTAAACTGTTGCTTTGGCTGGTAAATCTTCTGAAACTTTACGTTCTGATGACTCTGGTTCTCTAAAGTTTCTCAATTCAGTTGATATATCTGCATATGCTGATAATATTGATAAGATTGCTGACCCTCCCTCCTCAAAAAATGAAAACACAGGAAAAGAATACACCTATACAACAAATCAATCAACAAAAAAACTAACAACGAGTCCAAAAAATCAAACAGACCAGTACAATAAGATCACTGCCACTGTGGGAACTCCCATAGTAGGAAAGGCTGACGCACAAATCTCACAACCAGTGCAACCTACAACTTCAGACTCTTCCGCTCAAGATCAATCTTCAATTCCTCCCGTTCAAGAGGTTTTCTTATATAGAAGCACTAGTACCCTTGCAGAGGAAGCTCTGCTGCAATCTCAGGAATCACTGAAATCTAAGGAACTAGGGCACATTCATAATAAGTTTGATCAATATACAAAGATGCCCCTCTTAAGAAATATCCTCTCAGTTTCAGACTCAGATGAACCAAAATCCCCATCAATCTTTCCTTTGATCATGAATTCGGAGAAATCTATGATGTGGCAAGGTATCCAGAATTCTGAGGAACAATCAACAGAGTTCTCTTCCTCCCAATCCCCCAATGATAAAACAGCAGAACTCAATTCTATACAAAAAGATCAATCCCTCTCCTTATCTCAGGAAGCAAGCAAAGTCAAGGAACAAAACTTAAGTCCGGTAAAACAGCAACAATCAAAAGCCAAGTCCAGCAAAAAATACAAAACCAGAGGTAGTAAAAGGAAATGACAAAATCTTTATTCTAGAATATAAGAGGTATAGGGAATATGGCATCTAAAAGAAGGTTAAAAAATCTAATTAAAATGCATTCTCTTCTATTCACAGCTATAAGTGAACCTAAAATACCTAGTTCAAGATTACCACAAACCGTTAAGTATCTTAACATGGACAAGGGTCTAGCTAATACAACAGGAGTAATCTGATTCCTATGGAAAGACACCTTAGATGTGGAAGTTATATTTGATTCGCTTCAGCTTCATCTACTGAAACTCAAAAACTCTAGGACTTCATTTTCTTGCTATGTAGGATGTATCTATGCTAAGTGCTTAGCTTCTGAACGAATTCCTCTTTGGTCAGATTTAACCACGGAACTTGGCAAGATAAATGAACCATTAATCCTAGGTGGAGACTTCAATGTCTCATTAAATCGGAGTGAAAAAAAGGAGGTCTGCCTTATGACTTAGAGGAAGGAGTTCCCTTAGAAGATACGATTAGAGACTGCAATCTAACTGAGGTTCCTTACACAGGTAATAAATTCACATGGTGCAACAACAGAAAAG
>JAOYMZ010004062.1:0-23691 GCA_025802335.1 Pinguicula primuliflora | reverse complement strand
ACTGTCTGTCCAATAAAATGTTGCTTGATTTGATATCACGATGAACCACTTTCGGTTCAAGGCACTCGTGTAAATATGTCAATCTGAAAGGTTGTTCAAGTTACAAAAAGTATACAAAATCAAATAAATACGGTAAGTGGTTCAATCTATTGTATCCTTTTGCATTTCCAAGGATGATGTTCATTCGGATTTCCCATGTAAGAGGGCTGATAGGGCCGACATAACCGTGAAGCCATTGTTCTAAGTTCCCATTGTTGACATACTCATAAACGAGCATCCTGAATGGTATAAAGATCCAAACTGTATAGTGTCCAACTTATTATGGAACTCAGGTAAATATCATACTCATGAATTTGTAAGAATGAAAAACGAGACAATGATTTTTTCGTGGTTTGACAAATTGCCTACTACACGGGAGAGATCTTTTTCTCCTTTTTCTTGTTGTTTTTGGTTTACACGAGTACAACATATATAGACACTTCTCAATCTCACTTACGGTAAATCCTGAGATTCCGGTACATCAAATCCTGGGAAATAAGGAAGAGATTTGTAGATAGGCACAAATCTCTCGTTTCCTATTTTAACTCTGTCAACACCCTCCCTCAAGTTGAGTGGTGGGAGGTCCAACACCCAAGTTGCACATTATTTCATGAAACGATTTTCCCACTACTGCTTTGGTTAACACGTCAGCCAACTGGTCTTCAAAACGAACAAAAGGGAGAGAGATGACTCCACTCTCAAGCTTTTCCCTGCTGAAGTATCAACAACTTCAATATGTTTTGTCCAGTCATGTTGTACAGGATTCTCAAAAATATGAACTGCTGCTTTGTTGTCACAGTAGAGTGGGCAGGGCCGATCTGGGCACACACCCAACTTAGCCATTAACTTCCTCAACTACAATATCTCAGCTACTCCTCTAGCTATTCCCTGAAATTCAGCCTCCGCGCTTAAGAGTGCTACAACCTTCTGTTTCTTACTCTTTCAGGTCACCAAGTTTCCTCCCACTAAGGTAAAATATCCCAACGTGGATTTTTTGTATTTCGGGTTCCATGTCCAATCTGCATCAGTATACGCCTCCATCTTTAGCTGTCCATTATTCTTAAACATCACCCCAACATCGCTTGTCCCCTATAAGTATCGAACTACTCGTATCGCTGCCTCCAAATGTTCATTTTGAGGATTATGCATGAACTGACTGACTATCCAGATAGCGTATGCTATATCTGGACGTGTGTGTGACAAATAGATCAGCTTTCCGACAAGATGTTAGTACCTTCCCCATCAGCGGGTTCAGTCCCTTCAACTATTCTCAGCTCGTGATTTGGCACCATAGAGTCCACTGGCTTACACTCTAGAAGATTTGTTTCCACCAATTAGTCCAAGATATACTTCCGTTGTGACACATAGATTCCATGCTTCAATTTCAAGAATTCTTTGCCAAGAAAATACTTCAACTGTCCTAGATCCTTCATCTTAAATTCCTTAAACAAGTTCTCCTTCAAGCTCTCAATCTCTTCAACATCATCTCCAGTTATCACCATGTCGTCCACATAGATAATAAGGCATGTAATACCCTGTGGTCTTCGCTTGAAGAACAGAGTATGATCAGAATTGCTTTGACTATACCCATATCGTCTCATGGCCATAGTAAAATGGCCAAACCATGCTCTCGGTGGCTGCTTAAGTCCATACAATGCCTTTCTCAACCTACAGACTTCCCCTGCTCGGAATTGGTGTGAAAACCCCAGAGGACTCTCTCCATATAGACTTCCTCCTCCAGATCACCATGTAGAAACGCGTTCTTCACATCAAACTGATAAAAAGATCAACTCCGGTTTGCTGCAATAGAAAACATAACACGAATAGTATCAATCTTAGCAACAAGTGAAAAAGTTTCAGAATAATCTGCCCCATAGGTTTGGGTGTATCCTTTTGCCACGAGTCTCGCCTTATAACGTTCAACAGAGCCATCAGCATTACGTTTTATTGTATACACCCACTTGCATCTGATAGGTTTCTTTACCCCACTCATTCTACACTTATCCCAGGTGTGATTTTTCTCCAACGCCGCCATCTCAACCTCCATTGCTTTCCTTCACTCGGGCATACTCAATGCTTCATCACCTATTCTTGGAACTTCCTCAGTGTACAAACTACAGAGCCATGGAGAATTCCTTGGCTGAATCTGACATCCTCCCCCTGAGCATATTGGCCACAGGATATTGTTCCATTCCAGGTACATGGTCCGGCGAATAACGTCTCGCAGGAATACCCCTGATGGACCGATTCGGGAGATCCCGTGTTGGTACTGCTGGTACGCTTCCATCACCTGAACTATCAGAAGCTACCATGTGATCAAAAACAGGCTCAACAATAGGAGCAAGAGGGCTTACTGAGATATCCAGAGAAGGAAGCAATACTGTAGGGCCTCCAGGCTATACCGCTGTCTCAGGAACTTCGGCTGGGGCAACAGGACGTGGCATAGGGAATACTGGCTCTTTCTAGCTGTCTGGGCCGATGGAAGGAAGGCTCAACCAATCTAGTGGGTCACTGACTGTAACAGGCTCCCCCTGACCACTAGACTAAGGTAGCCGACTGAAGTAAAACTCCGTTTCAACGGTGTCACAATGAAGCATAACAAATAACCGCTTCGAGATATGATCGTAGCACCAATATCCATTCTGATGAATGTCATACCCTACAAAAACACATTTAAGCGAGCATGGTGGCCAAATGGGATTATTTAAACGAGCGTGGTGGACGAAGATTGAAATGACTCAACTAGCGGAGGAAAGGCTTGTTTCGAATTTGCCAAATTTCCCGCTAAAAAATTGACTCATTTCTAAAAAGATACGGGGGAACTCTGGTATGAACAGACAAGGTATGGAGAGGAGTTTTAAAACCTAGAACCCGAGTCGGGAGACGATTCGCTTGATAAGTAGTTGTGGCTAAGGCTTCAAGCCAAAATTTAGAGGGCACCTGGGTCTCAAGCATCATTGCTCTCGTCATTTCTAAAAGAAAACGATTTTTCCGTTCAGCTACCCCATTCTGCTCTGGGGTATATGGACACATAGTTTGATGAATCAATCCCCTTTTGTTACAAAAATCAGTCATTTTCGAATTCACATACTCCCCCCATTATTAGATCGGAGAATTTTAATAGGACACTCAAATTAGGTAGAAATCATGTTGTAGAATGTGAAAACTTGTCACATACATCACTCTTATTTTTCAAAAAATAGATCCAGTACATCCTGGTGCAATCATCGATAAAAAGAACGAAATACAGCAATCCATTCCCCCCAATAACTAGTGTAGGGCCCCATACATCAGAATAAATAATCGGAAAAGGTTTTTCAATCTTGGAAATACTTTACACAAACGACGCTCGATGAGCTTTAGCACGAAAACAAGAATAACATGTAATAGGAAAATCGAAAAGCTTAGGAAAAAGTTTCTTGAGATAACTATCGGAAGGGTGACCTAAGCATTGGTGCCACACCCAACTTTTCTGGGAATGAGTGCTACTTCGTCAACGTAGTACAGTCTAGCCTGTTTAGTGCCACGTCTAATAATCTTCTTCGTCCGGATATTCTACAATACACAAAATATGGGATACATGATAACAGAGCAATTTAGTTCCTTAGTCACTTGGCTGATCGATAATAATTTATGGGAAAGAGCAGGAACTGATAAGCAATTGGATAACTTTAGTGAAGGAGTTATCTCAATCCTTCCAGCACCATTAAGAGGTAACAATTCTCCATTTGTTGTATGTATATTGCTTTTTCGGGGAATCTGTCCAGCATTTAAATCATTAACCTCATATGTAACCATGTCAGTAGCCCCACAATAAAAAAATTCATCTCGAATTTTTTCCTTTCACAGCATCACAAGAATTTACCGCTCCCTCGTGCACATCAAAACACCCCTCCGAAAAATACCGTACATTAGTAATAGATGCATTTAAAGAATTCTTACCATCAGAATTTGCTGTCTCTATTTTATAACGCCGCATCCCCTCATTTATTATCTGTTCGTCTCGCGTTTCCTTATTTCTCATCTGCTCGTCTGTCTCGATTAGAGAATCGCTGCTGCTGGAGTGCGAAATCTGGCTTGTGTTTCCGCCATGGTCGACGGGTCCTTGCCTCCCGACACCTATGGCCGCGAAACCAGCATTGTTGTCCTCTATTTCTGCTATCTCGCAGTATGCTGTAGTCCCTCAGCCCTGTCCACTTGTGTTTCGTCGAGCTCTGGGAAAACCCTTCAGGTGATAACATTCCCATTTTATGTGTCCAAGCTTGCTGCAATAGTCACATCCCCGCCAGAATGATGGATTCGAAGTGAATCCTTCCGTTTCTGACCGGCAGACATTGGTGAACCAGTCAGATTCGCCACGACGGTAGGCGATTTGGCCTTCTTCGGCTCAGGTTGGTTCTGAATTGTCGGGTCAGATAACACCCGAATAGCTTTAGTTTGCTCCACCTGTTGCCTGACCCGCTCCTTGACCCAATTCGTGGATAATCATTTCAAGGTGGGTTACGGTTACCCCCACTCGGCCCAGATGATGAATTGTGGGTTTTCTGTGCAATTAGGCCAGATCCAAGGTCCAGATTCTGATGGCCATCGTCGCTAGGGTTTGCACCAGAGTGAGAATCTCCCGGCGAGTGGCTTCACGACAGATTATGGCACATGCCTCATCTACATCTGGTAATGGCTTTTATTTGAGGATGTCTTGTACTATCGGATTGAACATTTTGTTCAATCTCGATAGAAAGGTAAAACAGCCTATCCTCGGATTGCAATTCATTATACTTCACGATATCTTCCTCATATTTCATCGGGTTTGGTCTTCACCTATCGATTTCCATCCATAAACTGTTTGATCGGCTATAGTATTCTTCAATACTGATATGATCCTGGGATAGTCGTCCTTCTTTCGTTTTCGAGTCGAAAATCTGTAAGCTATCTTCCCCCGCCAGAAAGGTCTTAGCCAGCGTCCTCCACAAAACTTCAGATGTCGGAAAATGGATGTATTGACTTACGATACATCGATCTATATTATTCGTCAGCCATGAAAACACCTGGAGGTCCTTCTTCCTCCATGATTTATACGTCAGGTCAGTTTTCTCCAGTGGCTTCTTGGTTAAAAACTCATACCATCCTCGTCCTCCAATCGCAACTTCCATAAGCAGCGCCCATAACACAATTCTGATTATCCAACTTGACTTTGATCATCAGATCCATCTCTTGTTCGTCGGATGATTGTTTTTCTTGAAGAAGGGTTAAATTTTGCGAGAGTGCTTTGGTGGCTTCACTCAATGCCGTCGTCTCTCCCATAACACAGATGGGTTATGCCGCAGAAATCCTTATCACGGTACAGGATGATTTACGCAGGGATCAAAACCTGCTCCGATACCATCTTGAATTTGTAAGAATGTAAAATGAGATAAGGATTTTTACGTGTTCGGCAAATTGCCTATTCCACGGGAAAGACCTTGTTCTCCTTTCTTTTTCTCTTTTTTCTTTTTGTTTTCGGTTTACACGAGTACAACATATATAGACACTTCTCAATCTCAGTTAGGGTAAATCCCAAAATTCTGGTACATCAAATCCCGAAAAATAAGGGAGAGATTCGCAGATAGGCGCAAATCTCTCCTTTTCCATTTTAACCCTGTCAACACATACAAGTGATGGAAATGTTTACCTATGAGCTCCTTCAACACAATATCCAAGCAACCTCACCAAATTCTTGTGTCTGGCGCGTCCAATCACTTCGACTTCAACCTTAAACTCTCTCTCAGCTTGGCCCCTATTGGAAATGGCTAGTGTCTAGTTTTGGCCCAATATTTTGTACAGTAGAAATATGCATAAAATAGAATTTGGCCCACATTTGTAAGCCCACATTTGGGTGTGTATATATACACTCCATGAGTTCCCTTCTTATCAGAGACACTGTATCCGGGACAAATGACTTCCATCAGGGACAAGTCAATTTCGATTGTCGGATTCAAATCCGACGGTCCAGATTAATTATTACTTATATTAAGCAAAATTTAGCATTCATTCTGGCGTTCTTCTCCAATCATTCCCATCTAACTCTCAAAACCTCATCTTTACTAACAACAAACAGCTGACTTGCGATTAAGGAAACAAAAACGACAAACGGAAATCTCATCACTGCAGTTAAACATCAAGAGGTAGTGACAGGAAAAATTATCAGACAAAGAGAAAGTTAGCCGGCTGCCGCAGATAGAATCTCATAACTAGGAAAGATAATGGGAATAACGATGTGGAGAATTTCTTCCATAGGAGGAAGATGAGTGTGTGGGGAGATTCCGGCCGAATTACGTTTCAAAATCAAGTGAAATTGTCTGACCCATTCGGACCTAGTTGGAACCATCTCCGTTGCCGGCAACGTTCGAGAATCCGGCAGCGGAGATCGGGAAATTCTTCAAGTAGAAGAGCAGATGCATCTCTGCGGCGATTACCAGGTGGATCTCGTCTCTCGCAGGGGACGAATGTGTCAAAGATGACGTCGTTTGGGAGTTCAATCTGATTGGATGGAAAGTGATTAAAACACAAGGAAGGAGGAGAGGAGGGAGCTCAAGGAGAGATCTTCTCACGGATCTGAGGGCTGGTGGATATGAACTTGTTGAGGAAGGGATGCTGGACTCCAAATTCGGGTGGAGTAAATTTTGGGAAGGAAGTCTTTTTTTCGGATGTTGAATTTTATTTTATTTGAGTAACAATTAATCTGGACCGTCAGATATAATTTGAAGATGAGATTGACTTGTCCCTGATGGAAGCCACTTGTCCCGCATGCAGTATCCCTGATAAGAAGGGAACTCTTGTTTTTAATAGAAAATAACTTGAGTTTAGCATAACTGTATGCACTCCCTAAATTTGAACCACAACAATCGGAAACGGAATTGGAGCAACTATATTTGACCTTGGATGCCTTTTGGTCAAAATTTTCAGACGATGACATAGCAATAACTGAGAATGAAGTTGCAGATGGGGGATAGGATACGGTTTTTCAATACGTTGTTGTATTGACAATTTGGTTTGATTACTCCTGACCCGCACATCCTCCTTTTATCTCTGGATTCTCGATGTTCGGTTCGATGCCATCTGCACAAGATCAGTGGCATCGGCATGGATCAAGCTTTGTCGCCCTCCAATTCATATCCTCTGTCTATCTATGTAGAGATGTATGTGTACGTATACCGTCGTTTTACGTTTCTGGCCTCTGGGTGGGTCGTTTCAGGCTGCCGAGCACCCATAAAGAGCCCCTGTCACAGTCGCCGGCCATTAAAAAAGTTGATGAATTTCTTTCGTAATACCTTGTTTCTCGTGAAACAGAATGCACCAATTGGCATATAAATAAATAGACGAATAAGCAATGTCCATCGCATACATGCGTGTGCTTATTTCTTTGGTTTGTAATATGTATTTGAGCGCTGTCGATAGCCTGATATCACCATAAGCTGTGTACAATATATAATATGTGACTGTAGACACTGATTTTATGCTGATTGAGCATTCAACCTTCTTAATTTTGATCATAAAATCCCAAAGTTTCGATCTTTGGAAAAAGGAATCTCCTCCCAGAAAGGCCTTGGACATCCCAAGAAAAAGTTCATATTTATTCCTCTTGTGATATCAGGCTATCGACACAATTTCCTCTTGCGAGAACAAACTTGCAGTCTTGTTTCCCAAATGGCCGAACAACGCTCAGACTTCAGCTCCGGCAAATATCCTTCCTCTTCCAAGGTTTGATCTTTACTGGTACATATATATATATATCTTCATCTGTATCTGTGTGTCTATGCATGCAATTTTGCTGATTTTATTTTCTTGTGAAGGTGATGGAGGAGCTAAAGGAACTATGGTCCATGGCACTCCCCACGACAGCCATGAACTTTCTAGTCTATGTTCGGGCTGTCGTTTCAGTGTTGTTCTTGGGGAGACTCGGTAGCTTGGAGTTAGCCGGTGGTGCCCTCTCCATCGGCTTCACAAACATCACAGGCTACTCTGTTTTAGTGGGCCTTGCATCCGGGCTTGAGCCCGTCTGCAGCCAAGCCTACGGCAGCCAGAACTGGGAACTCCTATCTCTGTCTTTGCACCGCATGATTTTCCTACTCTTGTTAGCCATCATCCCCATCAGTTTCCTCTGGATTAATCTCGAACCCGTGATGCTCTTCATGGGTCAGGACAAGGACATCACCTCCATGGCCGCTACTTACTGCCTCTTCTCACTCCCAGACCTGGTGACCAATTCTCTGCTGCAGCCCATGAGGGTGTATTTGAGGTCACAGGGGGTGACCAAGCCACAAATGTGGTGCACATTAGCAGCGGTTCTGTTCCATGTCCCCCTGAACTACTTCCTTGTGATGGTGAAGGGTCTAGGTGTCCCCGGAGTGGCGATGGCGTCCGTGCTGACAAATTTGAACATGATGGTGCTGCTGATGTGTTACGTGTGCGTTTACGGGAGGTGGGATTGGAGGTGGAAGGGTGGGATTGGTGGGATTTTGGGTGGGATGGGACCACTCCTGAAACTGGCGGTACCGAGCTGCATAGGAATATGCTTGGAGTGGTGGTGGTACGAGATAGTGACGGTGATGGCTGGATACTTGAAGAATCCGACGCTCGCCGTCGCGGCCACGGGGATAATGATTCAGACGACTAGTCTGATGTACACGGTGCCAATGGCATTGGCTGGATGTGTATCTGCAAGGGTAAAGATTGCCTTTTTACGTCATACTTGATCTCACTTTACTAATGACGATAAGTTTTGTTGGAAAAAAAAAACGGTATAAAGCTAAAAAGTTGTTTCATCTTCATCCTTTTTCTGTTATGATGACCACGAGTCCCCAAATGCTAGACCAAAAAACAGATTCTTTGATCATCCTTTGATTCAGTGTCGAGAAGAATCTTTTTGTAGCTAATCATGTTTATTTGTAGGTTGGTAATGAGCTCGGAGCTGGGAAGCCACATAAGGCCAAGTTAGCTGCAGTTGTGGCATTATCCTCCGCATTTGTTATTGGATTCATCAACGTGATCTGGACGGTGTCATTTCGTAACAAGTGGGGAGGTCTATTTACAGAAGATGAAGAGCTTTCGTTCCTGGTTGCCTCTGTTTTGCCCATCATCGGCCTGTGTGAACTTGGAAACTGCCCGCAGACGACCGGTTGTGGCATCCTCCGTGGCACGGCCAGGCCAGCAGTGGGTGCCCGCATCAATCTCTGGTCCTTTTACTTCGTGGGTACACCTATAGCGATTGGTTTAGCCTTCTGGTTCGGTGTCGGCTTCACTGGACTGTGGCTGGGTCTGCTCTCTGCTCAAGCCACATGTGCCGTGTTGATTCTGTTTGTTGTGTTGCAACGCACGAACTGGGAAAGTGAAGCTGTGAAGGCATCGATACACAGCAACATCGAGATGGGGAATAAGGGACTACTGGCGATGGAGAATGAAGAGGATCGTAGTACATTTGCTTTGGGATGAAGAGAAATTTGCATGGATAACATTGTTGATTGTTTTGTTTTTTTTCTTTTGGCATGGCGACGCGAGACATGCATCATCTATGTTAGAAAACTGCCAAAAGAAAAAGTAATAAAAGAAAGAATGAGGTATGAGGAGTTGTGTACAAGCATGCCATTCTTCTGTTGTGCTCCCAATCTTGGAAGTGTAGAATAGGGATGGAGATGTGCCCATGATCCTCTTTTCAAGGAGGCGTAGTTGCTGTCATCACTTATAATTTACAGATACATTAAGCTTTTATCCTTATTCGAATCTATTCATATCTGAATGGACTTCGTCGCTTTTGGTGTCTGTGATTTTGATCTTCCCAGTGTCCAAATAGTTTTGTTCCCATTAGACGTCAGGGTTTCGACAACCAGTATTCGCTTGTCATCATCCAATTTGTTCAATTAGGGTTAATTTCTAGTGACAGATAATCATGGAATCAGCAATTGATCCAGTATTGCAAATCGCTTCTTACTTGTCTGTTCAATAACCATTTCCCACCTCCAGATTCGAATAAAACGCTGTAAAAACGAGGGGAGATGATCCCTACTCTTGACGCCGGCGTCGCATCAGTTTTCGGATTATAGATCTACAGCTCATGGATATTATATCAACGCAAGCCTTATAATGGTGGGGTTTTATCACATCACATCTTCCTGAATCGAGCTTGCGATTTTGAAGTAGAGTCTTAACAATGTAAATTGCCCTGTAATCTTATATTTTCACCTTCTTTTTTACCGAAGACGTCCGAAAGTGTCAACCCAGTTTATTGCATTTCAAGGTCCCGTATCTGAACACTTGCGAGGATTTCTGGGAAATGATTATTATATCGCTGCCTTGTCATAGGTATGCTGATCCGCCTGGGCAACAATTACCGTGTAAGCAAAGATACTATTGTAGTCCCTTATCAGTATGCCTGAGACTATCATTCTTATCTATTAGATGCCAATACACATAGAATGTTTGGGAGAAATCTCTTTTTTTCCTTAATCCTTCACTCCACATTATGTACACTTTTTATAGAATACACCATGTTACTATTCTAATGCATGCTTGTTACTATTCTAAAGCATGCTTGTCATTATTCCAATGCATGCTTACATTAATGTGTTATGCATGCTTACATTAATGTGTTATGCATGCTTATATTAATGTGTTATGCATGCTTTGTATTTAATGTTATTTGACTAACATTATCTTGACATTGGATTTTTTACTACAGAATTCTAAATGATTGTATGATAGGTGGAATAACATTGTCTATTAACAGCATTAACAATTTCGTTCTTATCTTTACATTGTTTTATTCACTACAGAATTCTAACACAACAGAGAGTACACACTCTCAAGGTGGCTTGAAGCTGGCCAATTTGGAGGGAGTCATAGCTGGTAGCAGGTTATCATTCATTGGTAACCTTCCACGTTCTCTTTCACTGGAGTTACTTCTTGTCGTTATATCTTGCTGCCCGTCTTGTGGCTTTGAGTAAAGAAATTTCATATGGTGATCATCATGATTTAGCCCTTCTTTGGCCATTTTGTCCGCTAGGACATTCTCTTCCCTCGGGATGTATGTGATTTTTACCAGGGGAAGCTCATCTCTTAGTTTCCTGATGGCTTTTAGGATGGAGATAGAATTTCTATCCTCACTTGGATCACTGAAGACATGCAGATTTTTAAAGCCATTACGGGCTGCAATATTTAATCCATGCCAAATCCCCAATAGCTCAGCTGAAAGGGTTGCACATCGCCTGATATAGGCACTGAAGCCAAGTTTCCAAGCTCTCCTCCAGTCTTGGAAATGGCCAGCAACTTGTGCTCTGTTGTTATTCCTCATTACTGCTGCATCAACAAAAAGATGAAGTTGAGGGTGGCTTGTTGCCGTTACTCTCTCTTCAACAAGTCCCCTCTAGTAAAATTATACTTTGCACCAAGAATGTTCATCCATGGTTTTGCAGGCCCGCAAGAAGTTTCCACATAAGTTTCATCACAAGCACCCACGTTTCAAGGCCTACAATAGACATCCCACTTGGTGATAGAGTGCTTTTTTTACTGTTAGATTTCCGCCCCACAAGAAGTTGTGGAGCGTTAATATTTTCTAATTGGCGTATGACTTTATTTATCAATTCTCTGTGTCACTGATACTTTTCTTCAGAAGTGTATAGACTACTTGGAAGCTGAGAATGAAACTATAGAGTTCGTCAGCATTCACATTATAACAAATTGGTTACATACGACTCGGAGTTCGATATTGAAGAGGTGAGTTATCATGATGTTATTCCACATATCATACAATCTTTTAGATTTTCTTACCTGGGATACTTGGTATTTAACCATCCCTGGTGTTCTATTTATTTGGGTATTGGCCTTTTCTATGATATACCTTTTCAAAAAAGTTATTTTTGTTTCTTTACCCAAACACTCTAGGAAAGGTAGAAGTGCATTTGACGATAATGCACAGTATTATAAACCACCTTTGTCTGTTTTCGTGTCCATTACCCACGATAACCTGATCATGGTGTCCCACCAAAAGACACTAATACTGTTCAGGAGGATATCTAATGTCCCTCCTGTTTGTTGCTACAGATCTTCTTCATTTTCTGATCTTGTCTTTCTTTTGCAGTGCAGGTTGTCATCCATAATACCATTGAGAGAAGAGGCTGCTATAAACCTTGCTGATACTATAGACAAGTTCAGGTCACGGCGATTTGGAATGATACATACAAACGCTTATGTTCTCAAACCCCCATATCTTTATAGTTCTGTGAAGAGGCTGAAGGCGGATAAGGATAGTTGCTTCAACAGAATGTTTAACTTGAGCAAGAGCAGCATTCTATGGTGCCATTAGATGAGCTGAAAGACCTCATCAGAGACTAACGATGATGCTAACTTGGTTGGTAAAATTCCGAGATTAATGTGAAGGCGAAAAAATAAACGAATATGGCAATAACATAAGATTTAACGTGGTTCGGCCAGAAAGCCTACATCCACGGGAGGAGAATCAATCCACTATAAGCACACTATAAGCACAGTGATACAAAGGAGACACAGAGAAAACCTAGAAGATACACAGGGAAAATCTCTCGAAAATAGGAAAAAACGGAGTCTTTGTCTAAAGAAATGCGTTGAGAAAGGGCAGATGTATAGAACCTTTCAACGAGATAGTGCTTTTTCAACTCACTCTCAAGAGGCACACAGGAAAATCTCTCAAGTTGTCCAGACAAGAGAGCCACAACCCAAGTCTCGCATTTCTTTTTCTCTTAATCCCACCTCTCTTTCTTTTCTGCCTCTTTTCTCAACCCTAATGGTCAAGAGATCTAATATTTATAGAGAGAATTCTAATGCAATTAGAATTCTTAGAGGGACTAATAATTTAATTCAAACAAGAATTTTTAATTAAATAAAAATCTCAACAACTTGCAATGTGATGATTTAATGATAACATCAGTATGCTACAGTTTGGGACTAAACTCCTACCATATAGGGGGCCAAGTTTCGTTATATGGACCCAGATTTTCATATATTTTTTCATTGGAACTACATACCATGGGACAAGAAATCAGCCTTAAGATTTGCTAAAAAAATAGAAATCAGCCTTAAGATTTGCTAAAAAAATAGAAATCAGCCTAACTTTTCGGCTCTAATGCTGTCTACATAGATTGTAGAGTACAAATGCATCTCTGGTCATTGTGTGCTGTGGCCATCAGCGAGGAATAAGCATAAACAAAAAGTTAAATGAGAAATACTTGAACCATTCGTAAACACCTTTTGATATATGTACATGAGAAGAGCAGGTTAGCGGGTTCTAGGCTCTAGCATCTTGGTTGGTAAATTTTTTAATGTGTCTTGTCAGTGTGTTGTAGTTGTTAAATTGTCCTGTCGCGCTGAAGTTTTCAGCACGACTTTTCTCGCCTCCTTTCGCGTTATTGGCTTCTCCGCGTACTCTCCTATTTAAATGGGCTTTCTGGCTTCAATTTACCTACACCTCCAAAATAGATACCATTTGAAATATCTATTTAGAAAACATTCACAGTTTGAAGTGTCAGGGAGAGCAGCTATCAGTTGTCTTCTTATTATTCGGAGGTATTTTTTAATATTCATTTTTGTGCATTTAAAAATATTTAATATTGAATTAATATTAATTTATATTTAATGTTATATGTTAGGATATATTATAATGGATAATTTTAGCAGTTCTGATTTTTTGACTGATTTTCCGATTTGAGTTCGCAAATTCCTGATTTAAATATGCCTACGGAATATATCGAGTCAAGTTCATCAACTCAAAATCCCGATTATTCACATCAATAGTATCCAAATTATTCACAATATTCTTTCGCACCAAGCCAAGATGTGTGGTCTCAACCAATGAGATAAGGAGATTGTTCTCAACCATAAAATAGTTGGACGTTGCCTCAAAGTAATTTAGCTGATAATTTGTCCCCAATTATCGATCCGATAGGTAATACAGCAGACATTGATGTAGACGACATCAATTCTGAACATGACACTGAAGATGAGGGGAGGATATGCAACCTATTCCGGTGCAGCCATGCGTAGATCACATGTATGATGGATCATACATTCCATATTACCAGATGGCATGTCCTATGATGGGGGACTCAATGAATATTTCACCGCCATTGAGCGAAAAATATTTCGACGAAGACTTAGGTCTGCTTGCAGAGGGCCAAATGTTCAGAGATAAGCCTTATCTGCAACATTCAGTAATGAAGTACCATATTCTGGTGGCGAAAAGTGAGTTTTGGGTAGTTAAAAGCGACAAAAACGGTGGTATGTTGCATGTAAGCATCATTCTGAAGGTCAATGATGTGATTGGACATTCACTGCGCTTTACAGACCCGATCGCTGTAAATGAGAAATAACTTATATCAGGCCAGAGCACAGGTGCGATCCTAATGTGGTGACCGAGTACCACAATAATCTGACGAGACATTTGTTGCACACGAGCTGTGTGACCTAATCAGAAAAAATCCAGATAATACAAGTTTATTTTACTGTGCATTTCTTATATATGTACAACTATAATTTGACGAAGATATTTTTAATTTTTAGCCTTCACTGTGTATATGACTCAACAATTGGTGCAAAACCAGAGATTCGATATTCAAAGGCTTGGTGGGCAGTCCAATGTGCTAGTGAAATAGTGTATGATACGTGGGTGTCTGGTATTGCACGTCTACCTGCCCATCTCACAACACTACAACATTGAGATCCGACACATGTTGTGAATTGGAGGCTTGAAGAGATATTGACAATCCAAGGGAGAAGGAGCTGAAATATGTGTTTTGGGCCTTTGGTCCTTACATCACTGCATACCGACATTGCCGACCTGATCTGTCTATAAATGGAACACATCTATACTACCCGTACAGGTTGAAATTATTTGTGGCGGTAGCATTAGACGTTAGTGGACACATGTTAGTTCGGATGGGATTCATGTTAGTTCGGATGGGATTCATGCGGCACAAGCAGCAAACAATATTGTGGTTGATGCTACTCTCATAGGCTCCAGGCAAATATTTCGTGTTCTGAAAAATTCAAGTGTTTGTACTGCATAAACGATGAAGTGTAGAGATATAAGCATATGACGTTTAAAGCCATTAGTGTAATGCACTTTTTTTGCGTGAAATATTTTGTCGTCTTTATCGTTACTGTTTCATTGTGAGGAGAAGTTGTCTTTGTAGCAAGTAGGACATAAGGAGCAAATGAAGGACTTTTCCACGTGTCCTTATATTTTAGAACATGAACCTATGTAGTAGCCGAACCTGATGCTATAATTTTTACCTGTAGGTTCAGTCCCTTATTGAAAAATTGAGACCTGTATGTTAGGTCCATCATCAATATATATACATGTGATGCATACCGAGGTGCTTAAATTGAGAATATACTATCTCAGGGCGCAGCTACTCTTAGAAACAAAGCAGAAAATCTTTCTAACCATATTCAAATATGAAGCAACCGAAATGATTTGATGCTAATCGAACAACCTTCGGTAGACTTCACATTGGATGTACTCTCCTACAACTGCGACCACCAATAGCTATTTCTAATCATACTTTAATATTGCATTACAACATGATAATGCATGTTAATGCTCAAAAATTTGCATTACCATACTTGCTTTGTGCAGCATTAAAATAAAAAGGTAAAATTTAACTACATGAGTCAGGACACTTGAGTAGTGGCTTCAGCCACGGGTTATATACTAGTATTCATTGATATATGTAGTATTTTGTATTAAGCATTTATTATTGTATCAATGAACTTATTTTACTAAACAATTTATTTAGCAAAAGCCAATACAACAATTCATTTAATGAATAACAAATAAAATTAATTCAATCTTCGTCTAAGAAAATCAGTAGTACTAATATTTTCTCTAAAAAATTCTTCCTCATTGTCCTCAGCTCGAAGATTTGTTTGTTGATGTGAAGGACCCGCTTCATGATCGTGCTACATTGGAGGAGGGCCTACCTCGTTATTCAATTCGTTACGCAACTTTTTATATATCTTCATAACAAGTGATGTCAACCATTGTAGAGTCACCAGTTCATTGTACTTTATTCGTTAGATTCGTTCTATTATAATCGATAATGATCTACACTTTGTATGAAGAAAAAAAAGAAAATTCTGGCAGATTAATTCTCTCTAGTATTATTGAATCATTAAATCTGTAACAATAAGAAGAAAAACATACAAAATTTTATATAACAAAAATTGAACGACCAATCAAAATTCATCACCAATTGCGGAATTTTCGTGTTGAGATGATCTCAAAATCTGTCATATATTTTGATTTCGATGATCGAATGTTAAGAGTTTTGCACTTTAAACCCAAAAATTTGGAATTTTAGTTTATTTTTGGGACTTGACTTTGGAAATCATAAGAAACAGGCAAAAAACATTTTATAACATTTTGTGAGAAAACTTGTATAATCATGGGCGAATGTATGTAGGGGCTTGGGGGCTCAAGCACCCCAGCCCCTACATTGATATACACATATATTGACAATTGAAAACCATTGTGCCTTGGCCTAGTTGGTAGAGCACAAGGTTTTTTATGGATGTGGTTGTGGGTTATATACCCACAGATTCCATTTTAAGTTTTTGATTCATTAGTTATGATTTTTTTTCATTAATTATAATTAATTTATTAATTATAATTAATTTATTAATTATAATTAATTTATTAATTATAATTAATTTATTAATTAATTTTACTTAGGATATATATTGATAAAATAATAATTTGATTTGAATTTCAACTTTGTAATTAATTAAAATTATGCAATTATATATATTTATTTGATGATTTATTTTATTTGATATTATAAATAGTTTTTGGCTACTTCATATGGACCAAAAAAAAATCTGTTAACATTTTCGGAATCATAATGTTTAAATCTTCAGAGAACCAGCTATAAAATTTTGTTTCGGCGGCTCTGCCGCTAAAGAAAACTTAATAAACATATGATTATGGAGAAACAAACTGAACCTAAACATTAAACGGTACCACCTGCGTACCGGAAAAGGGTACCAGAAATGTTTACCGATACCGGTACCAGCACCGAGCCGAGCCGGTACTGGTACATCGGTCCCGGTCGCAGGGAGAGTTGGTACTAATACATCAAATGGACACCCCCGATCATCAAATCCTGAATCTGTCCCTGTGTGTAATCCCAGCAATTGTCCCGAATAATAGTTGTTTAGTTTAAGGTTCCAAGTTCTCAATCCAAAAATTTCGGATCACTTTTATCCCCAAATTAAAATTCATAATTGATTTCAAAATCTACACGAATAACTAATAGAAATCAATTCGTCATCTTACAAATAATAATGATACACGGACCACACTTGTTTTCTTACAAATTTAAGAAAATAAAAAAAAATAAAAATATTTCGGATCGGTTCGGATAACCGATTGATTATCCGAAATTTTACAGTAAAATCCGAATCCGAAATCTGATTTTTTCGGATAATCTGAATCCGAAAAAATCCGATCGGTTCGGATTCGGTTTCGGATTTTCGATTTTTTTTTTGCACTCCTAGCTACATGGGCATGGATCAGTCTATTCTCATTTTCCACGTACGAAAAAAAAAGAGCAAGCTTGCTCTAGTAGGGTTATATTTTGGCTATGCACATGGTGGGGGTTGGGTTGGGGTGGTTGAGCAAACGCAAAGTCCTCTAGAGGCCACGGTTGTGCTCTGTTTGTCCCATCGCAAAACACAATAAACGGAACTTTGACCGTTGTTATTTAAATAGGGGCTTTAAGATCAACTTTCTGTAGTGATTTGAGACTCACATTATGTAAGTGTCAACATTCTATTAATCATACATAATTATATATGAAAATATTATGTATTTCTAGGGTTTAGGATTAATGGATGATTGTTAGAATTAAGCCATGAAAGTAATTAATTTATGTGATGTTGACGCCAAAAAATCATAAACATAAAAAAGTCAAAAACCTATAAAAAGTGAATTTTAAACAATATCATATATTTCAATAGACGCGCTTCTAGAGTCCTATGGGCAATCATGAACTAATCCAGCTTCGGACCATTTGGGGTGTCATGTTGGTTGGACAGCCGGTATTGTCCGTATTTATTTATTTTTGTCCATTGGAAGTCTTAAAAGGGCGGAAACATAAAAATAAAAAAATGGAAGACTGGTTTCTGCTTATTCCTTCAAGGGGGTCGAAAGTGATGGGTAATGTCCAGAGTCTCCATAACTTGATCGTCTCTGTCGGGTGCAGGTGCTGGCAAGCGGTTATGATGTGCTGCAACAGGAGGGTAGTCGGCATTGGGAAGCTGCACTGCTTGAGGCCACTCTGGCCCGTCTGAGGGGGGACTGACCACAAAAGAATGAACTCCAAGGATTGAGAGGGCTAGTCCTTTTTTGGCAAGGCTATCGGCGACCGGTAGGAGGTTGCGTGGACAATGTCGGATTGTGGTTGAAAGCTCACTGAGTAATTCCTGAATCAATCTGGTAAGCCTCAGGTTAGGCAGATGCACGGAGACTCCCTGGATGGCGTCAATCGCAATCCTGCAATCCGATTCTATGACACCAGATGATAGTTGCTGCTGTTTGATGAAACGGAGGCCATGAAGGATTGCCCAGAACTCTGCTCCAGCGCTGGAGCAGACTCCAATGCGACCAAGGAAACCAGATGTGTAAACGCCATTTTCGATTTTTAGAACTCCGCCATAGGCAGCTCGGCTATTGTGTCTACAAACAGCACCATCGACCTGCAAAATGAACACTGGGGAGGGGACGTTACTATCTGGACGCTGCACAACTACAACTAACCTTAAGTGGGATGAGTGGAGACTCCTGATGCGTAGCTGCATATTATGAAGAGCAAAGGCTCGTTGAGTCTCCAGGGCCGAGGCAATGATGCATGGACATAGCTCTTTACCCCTGACAACCTGGTCCAGAAAAATCTCCGCATTTCTGGAATTCCAGATTCACCAGCACGTTAAGCTGAAGGTCACCTGCCAAAAGCTGGAAAGAGAGTCAGAAGTTAAGTTCAAAATGATCCATTCATGATGCGTTTGTGTAGCATAAAAGGCTCCCGGTGGGTTGAGGTAGGTCCACACCTCCCTGCAGCGATAGCAATCACGCAAGGCGTGCAATATTGTCTCACTACCGGAGCAAATATGGCAGGCGTTGGAAGGGGAGATTCCCCTTCTATGTCTCTCCGAATTTGTCCATATGGCATTATGCATAAACCTCCAAAGAAAGGCTTTAATGTTCTCGGGAATCTGTAATTTCCACAGCTTCGTTCAGAATGTATCTTACAGAGGAGCTGTATGATCCAGGAGCAATGCTCGAGCTGAAGCACACGTGAAGATGCCATTGGCAGAGTGCTTCCATACGAGCTTGTCAGGAGAAGCCGAACTGGATGGAGGGGGCACAGCATGTAGCTGGTCAAGGGTGGACTCTGGTAGTAAATCTTCTAACTTGTTGAAATCCCAATCCCCTGTTTCATTAACGAAATCACTAATGAGAAGCATCAATTCTAGCGGGCTCCGTGGGGAGAGTGCAATAGTTGCTAGTGGGGCGTTGAATGGCCACCATATGTCATCCCAAAACTGGATTTGGTCTCCTACCCACACGAGCCAAATATCATGATGATGAAGAGTGTTCAAACATTTAGATAAGCATGACCAGAGATGTGGGCCTTGCTTGTTTAGTTGCAAGTCTAGTGATCTCCCACCATTCCTACCATATTTGGCACGGAAGACGCAAGTCCACATTTTGCTTTCCCCGGTAAACAGTTCTCATGCTAATTTCAGGAGAAGGACAGTGTTCAATTCTCTCATCTTATGAATACCAAGGCCCCCTCTAGATTTTGGTATGCATACCGTATCCCAGTTGACCAAGGAGTGACCACGTCGGCCAGGGGTGGCTCCCCAAAGAAAGTCCCGGAAAATTCGATCCATTTCCAGGCCTGTGGCTACTGGGATGGAGGAAGACTGCATATGATACAATGGGATGGCACATAGAATATATTTGCACAGCTCCAGTCTTCCTGCAAGTGAGATTCTTCGGTTGGCCCAAAGAGCAGCTCGCTTTTTCATTTTCATCAACGGTTTGGAATGTGTTTCCTTATTAACTCTCCCATGTAGCATTGGAACACCAAGATAGCAGCCCAAATCATTGACCTGCTGAATACCCAGAATCTCTCTAACTTCCCCAATCAGCTCTGGGCTTGTGGTGTGCGGAGTCCAGAATACGGATTTGGTTGTGTTCACCGTTTGGCTGGAAGAAATCGAGAATACATCCAGAATATCCCGAATAATGGTAGCTTGCTGGGCTGAGCATTCAGAGAACAGGATTAAATCATCCGCAAAAAGCAAATGTGATAGAGGCCACTTTGAACGACCAAAAGTTAGGGGTTTCCATCTTCCTTGTCCCACCGCATCATGAATACTTTGAGATAATCGCTCCATACATAACACAAAGAGATAATGAGAGATCGGATCACCCTGCCGCACGCCCCTTTGTGGCTTGAACTCTGGACCGTGCAGACCGTCCCAAATAATTTGTGTTGAGCTGGTTTCCAACATGGACATGATCACCCAGTTGAGCATATTCGGGAACCCGGCATCATGGAGTGTATCATGAATAAAAGCCCATTCAACCTTATCGAAGGCTTTAGACAAATCAATCTTGATCGCCATCGTTGCTTTTTTAACTTTTGTGCTTCTCATGGTGTGTATAGCCTCTTGAGCAATGATAATATTCTCAGTAATAAATCGACCGGGAATAAAGCTTGACTAGTTTTGAGAAATCAGCATCGGCATAACTCTTTTGAAGCGGTTGGCTATTACTTTGGTAATGATTTTGATGGAGATATTGACGAGAGTTATGGGCCTGAAATGCCCAAAAGCTTCTGGATTGCTGATTTTCGGAATCAGTGACACCATTCCTTTGTTAGCCGATATAGGAACTTCACCTGTAACAAAAACCTGCAAGACAAAGCCAACCAAAGAGGGTGAGATTAGCTCCCAATTATGGTTATAAAAACCCGCCGGGAAGCCATCCGGGCCTGGCGCTTTGTCAGGGCTCATATCGAAAAGGGCCTGTTTGATTTCCAAAGGATCAACTTCGTGGTTCAACAGTGCCCACTCCTCAGTTAGTATCCTTGTAAATCTTCCGGAAGTAGGGTAGATAGAAGGGATCCGAACAGCTTCTGAGTGCGCAGCATAAACCTATTTATAATAATCAGTGACTTCCTATACCAAGACAAGCTTATCTGAGCACCAGGAAGAGTCTGCAAGTTGAATACACTTGCCACCCTTTCTAACTATTTGAATCCTGTGTTTTAAATGGAAAAAGGCAGAAGTACGATCTCCCAGTGTGGTCCAGTTATAGCGCGAGTTTTGTCACCGCAGTAACTCCTCCCGATTCAGTATCATCTCGAGTTCACTCAGCAATGTAGCTTCAAGGTTACGGAGGTATCTGGATGGTTGAGCTTCAATAGCTCACTGTAATCTTTGTATCCGGTTTGATAACTTTCTTTTGGCCCTGAATACGTCACCAAAATAATTGGATTTCCAGTCCGAGACCTCATCTGCCAGCAGCAACAGCACCTCCGTGAGGGGTAAAACCTTGTTCCAGTGCGATTGCAGCCACTCCTTCCAATGTGTGTGCATTTCCCAGACTTTCAAATATCGGAAGAAGCTCACATGCTGTGATAATTCGGCCAACATTCCAACCTTAAATAGAATGGGAGAATGATCGGAACAAATACGAGGCAGTTGCTCGACTTTGGATCCATCAAAAACCTGCAGAAAAGCCATGTTGGCAAGGACCCAGCCTATTCGTTCATGACACGCACCTCTTCTCCATGTGAACAGTGAACCGGAATAATCCAACGGCCGAAGTTCACACGAATCCAGACAGTTTCTGAAATGTTGAAAACCTGATGAAAATCTACCCCCCGTTTTATCAGCATTGGACAGAAAGGCGTTGAAGTCTCCAGCCAGAACCCACGGGAGAAAAGTTGCCTCGGCTACCGTCCGTAATTCACTCCAAAGCATACGTCGAATCCTTGGATTCGGAGATCTGTATACTACAGTGACACAGAACCTAGGTAGCCCCAAGGGGGAAACGACCGCGTGTATGTGTTGCCAACTGTAGCTTAAGATGCTGACATCCATCTGATCTTTCCATACCATCCATATGCCACCAGAGTATCCGGCCGCTTTAATACGGAAGGATTTGGAGAAGCCAGCCCCCAAATTGGTGATGATTTTGTCTGCATCCGAGCCACTCATTCGTGGTTCAAAGAGAAATAACATATCGAGACGTTGGGTTCTGATAATATCATACAATGCTCCAATCGTATGCAGATTACTTACGCCTTGGGCATTCCACGAGAGGATGTGAATATCCATAAAAATAAATGAGCAGAGGACGGATCGAAGCCTAGGCGGAGGATTGGGATCGGCCGGTCGAAGGGGGTGAACAGAAACTGTCGGGGAGTCGAGTTGCTCGAGACTCGGATCCACTACCATCCCTGTCTCTGCCTGCATACCAGTAACCATGTGTGAAACCGAATCAATTCTCATACCAGTGTCATCAGGAGGTTCTTCCAACGGACTGAGATTCGCTGACCCAAGAATCCGTTTTGCCAGAGGAGTAGTCACTGAGGACCTGGCAACCTGGAATCCCCGTGGAGGAGCTTCCTTAGATGCTATATCCCCTTTGATAACTCTGTTATCTTGGGTGTTTGTGTCTGAAGAGGCAGCTGACAGCGAATGTGGGACATTAATGGCAACATGAGGTTGGAGAGGATCATTAACAGGACGACTTATGGGGGCATGAGAATCTGATTGGGAAGCTGCAGATGACCTGGAGGAGGATGCACCAGGAGTCTCAGGACCCAATTGGACAGACTGGTTGAACAGCTTGGAAATGGAGTCACGAGGGTGTTTGCGTTTCAGTGGCGGAGGAGAGTCAGTGTCATTGCTTATGGGAGTTGTGTCTTTTGGTTTAGCAGCTGGATGGGGTTGAGATTGAGCTTTAGTTTTCCGGGTACCATTTTTGCACTTGGTGGCATACTGGAACTGTTGTTTGGGCCTCGGAGCTGGAGGAATCTCAAGTTGCCTCGGGGGATTAGATGGAGCAGAGTTGATTTCAGCAGGAGCTCCTGTCTCAGAAATGTCTGCAAGAACATCAAAACGTGTGTTAGATCCAAACTTAAAAAGAGTTTTATTACCTGAAGCGGCGGCTGGTCCAAATGAGCTCCTAGGGTTCCTGCGTCTTTTTTCTGTAATAAGCCAAGGCATATCCCGTAAACCCTTTGATGGATCAATATGCACACTTGCCGATTGGTCCTCCGCTGAACCGTGACCATTTCTACTGTGATCATCACAATCGTCCCTTGCGGCCGTTGTGGTCAAAGCATCTCCAACAGGGGATGTAGCAGTTTCTAGAGATACCACATTGCTCTTAGCTAGGGAGCAGCTATTTGCTAGGTGACCAAACATACCGCAAGCAATACAGACATTATTAAGGTCCTCATAGCAGATCTTGTAATCCACGTTGCGCATAGTCACACTCGAAACCAGGGGTTTAGTGAGATCCAGACGAATAGCAATCCTGGCGAAGAGACCTCTATCTGCCTGAAT
>JAOYMZ010004051.1:0-23697 GCA_025802335.1 Pinguicula primuliflora | reverse complement strand
TCCGCTATAAAGGTACGATTTCGTATTCGTATTCATATTATCAGATCTGTTCTGATATTGAGGATTCAATCCTACAGATCCCAACAGGAATCTCTTCCAAGGGATTCCTCAAAACATGATGAATAATTCGTGCCACATACCGTCGGAAGCCTTCTGGGGTAGGGGTCAATGCCCCCCTTTTGATTAACCAGCAGTCATCGTTCCCAATTTTTTTTTTTTTTTTTGTAATTAATTCAATGATCCAACCACAATATCCACCAAAAAAAAATTGTATAGTGTGCAGTGATATCGTAGTTTTGTGGTATTGATCGGTCAGCAGGCCCAGACAAAAGTGTTAAATACTGGCCCACTTGTCACACCAATCCCGCAGTGCCACATAGACATTACACACTATATAATTCTTTTCTCACTTACGCCCCTAAACTCCTCTAAAATACCAAGTTAAGCCAAATTTGACAAGTTGATAGATTCATATTGTTGAAGTGATTTCCACAGTTAAAATCAAGGCCAACCCTTATTCACAATTACTCTTCCCGGTATTAATAACAATTCTTCTTCTCCACGTCCCTTTTTTACATCAGCACTAATTTTTCCTTTGTGTTATTTATCAATTCAGGAGTTACTATTATCAATTACTAGCCCTGTTGTGTTTGGAAGCTGTACAAAATTCATAAATCCTCTATGATATTTTTTTGTGTTATGAGAATTAGCTTTTGCATTGAGGCTTTTTCTCGTATCAGTTCAGATTGATATTCTGGTAGAACAAAGCAGCTCTCTTCACATAAAATTATACATTTGTTTCCCATTCTTCCACGAAGCTTCAGAGGTGATGAACTAATCTCAAGAGTCTGGTGTGGTTTGCATGCAGAAAATGGTTATGAGCGTGTGAGGTCCTTTTCGACCTTGCTCAGATCCTAAGTAGACAGAAAATAAAGCGTCAGTACAAGAATTGCAAAGTACAGTGTATAAATCACAGTTTACAAAAAATGATATACATGTAAACTCGAAATCCTGAACGCCGAGTGTAGCTGAAACACGGATCTATCGATTTCTCAAAGAAATCTGCTCAAAAATGGGCCGTCAGTAAGGAACTCGAAAATCAACCGTCGGTCAACGCTGGGATAAACACAATGCAATCGGTTCAAAAGAACGAGAATAGGACGAGAAGTCCGAATCTGTGCTCAAATGCAAGAAAGGACCGGTAGATCGGCCGGAAAAGTCGAAACGGCGGTGACGAAAAGTAGGGTTTCGAAGAGAGTTACAGAGAATGACAGAGAATGAGCCGAAAGAGTGAAGTGTAAAAAGTGAGTCAAAGTATCGATCCAGTAACCTCATCATCAATACATATCGTGGGCAAGACACCGGACGGGAATAAATGGACAAGTGGGCCAATTCAGGTAAGAATGAATATTATGTAACTGAGCCGAAATGGTAAAATGGAATGGGAGCCCAATTCCGGATTTAATTCAGCTGACCAAGTCAACCATATATATATCAAGTAACCAATTGGGTTGAATAGAAACAAGACCAAGGCCCAACTCGCAAAAACAGACCCACTAACACATCAAGCCCAAAGAATCTAACTCACACACCTATCCAAACGTTGTTAAGAATCGAAAGTATTCGGGAACCCCAGTTGACACGACGGTAATTCGAGTATGGAATTTCAACCTCCAAACCACATAAGTGACCCGGTTGACAATTCGCAAGTCATATGTAAGCCGATAAAGGGTCTTACGACTTATAGTTTTAACATCATCCGGCCATCGGATTTGGGACGTGCACGAGTGCAAAAACAAGAAAAACAAGCATTAGTAACATAACATATAAGTGCCAAGGGGTCATGTGCCCAAAATCCTTAACAGAGGGTTTGATGGTGGTGGAGGCTGTTAAGAACCTTGTCCCAAACCGGTTTCGGATGGTGAGGAGAGGTAGTTTAAAATATAGGAATTGTGGATTACAGGTCACATCCGATGTCAGGGTTTTGATTAAGATACTCACAAACCTAGTATATTACAATTGGGCTCGCTTTTTCTTCACGGGATCAAAATCATGAGTGTTGGGTCACCCCAATTTCTTTCCCCTTCTTCTCAATTCTAACAAGGCATGGGCTTGCCTTGATGAAAATGAATCAGAACACCACTTATTTTATATGTGTACATTGGCACGGAAAGTCTGGATTTTGGTGGTAGAATGGCTAGGTTGTCCGGTGTTTATACAGGTTGACGATTTTATGGGAGTGAAACAAGCAGGGATATCAACCGAAAAGTTGATCATAATCTAGATGGCAACAGTATGGTTGATTTGGACAGGAAGAAACAAGAAACATTTCGAAACTTGTGATTTTATACCTGAACAAATACTTGTAAGAATCCAAACCCATACATGGGAATGAATTCGTACTAGAGAAACCACCTTGTTTTGGCTATGGAACATCAGAATGGATGCGAAACCCCATCCAATGTCTGTTGGGATCTTGTAATTAGGTGATCATATGATCTATATCTGTAATATGTACTGTAAATTTTGTGAATAAAATTTTTACTTAACCAAAAAAACAAGACATGGGCTTGGATTTTCATTGCATGTGTTGTTTTAGTCTTCGGTTTTGCGTTACACGTACACACGCCTCTGAACTTGATTCCTTTTCGAGACACAACCAACTGATATAACTCATGCTTTCCACTTCCAGTAAGTAAACACCTAGGCCTATTTGACCCTTTTGTTCCACCACCACAAGGCATCCATTGTCTGTTTAATTTGCTCTCAGTGTTTCTCCATCTTTATCGATCATGTTGCTTTTAGAAAATCGATCTGGTCTCAATCCTGGTTCGGAGCTCGTGTGCGCAGGTGTATGTATGTGAGCTAACTTAAATAGGAAAATATGGTTACTCTCATTAAAACCTTGAGCCCAAGGTTATTGATTGTAGCACCACATTCCTATTTAAGTTGATTAATAATTTTTTCTCCATCGGTACGAGATAATATTCCAATACTCCCCCTAAAGTCCAACTGGGTAAATCCTGTTGGACTTGGATAACAATGCCCACATTGGGCCAAACACCTCCATTGGCCCTCCACCCATAGTTACAACACTTCAGACTCCCCTACGAAAACAAACTCGGGCCTCATACTGCCCGCTTCGATACCATGTTACCGACTCGAAGTACGAGATGCATTGCTGCGAAGAGATACTCTCCTGATCACATTCCCGAAGAGAAGAGATATCCAATGGCCAACCTTTTCAGGGGGAGAGAATCTGAAGGAGCGAAAGCATTTATGACAGCGCTATATTGTGAGGAGATACCGAGGAACGTTAAGGAGGCACTATTGATCCCTGAGTGGGGATGAGCTATGGAGGATGAGATGAGGGCCTTGGAGCAGAATCATACTTGGGAGACATGTCAGTTACCTGCTGGAAGGAGACCTGTTGGGTGCAAATGGGTATACACAATCAAGAAGAAAGCAGATGGCCCTATTGAGCAATTTAAGGCAAGATTGGTTGCTAAGGGCTACACCCAGACTTATGCAGTGGATTATGGTGAGACATTCTCACCAGTGGCTAAGATTGACACTATTCGTGTGTTATTCTCTATTGCAGCGAACAAGAACTGACCCTTATATCAGTTTGATGTGAAGGACGCCTTTCTCCTTGGTGATCTTGCAGAGGAAGTATATATGGAGGAGCACCTGATTTTTCTCTTGATTCCCGACCTAAAGAAGTATGCAGGTTAAAGAAAGCTCTATATAGACTCAAGCAGTCCTCAAGAGCGTAGTTTGGGAGATTCACTCTCACTATGAAAAAATATGAATATGTGCAGAACAATTCAGATCACACTCTATTTTTGAAAATAAAGAATGGGAGGATCACATATTTGATTATCTATGTTGATGACATGGTCATTACGGGCGATGATGAGATAGAGATTGGAGAGTTGATGAGAAATTTGTTCAAGAAATTTGAGATGAAAGACTTGGGAAGGCTGAAGTACTTCCCTGACATTGAAGTGATGAGATCGAAGATGGGGATTCATATTTTCCAAAGGAAGTACATACTTGACCTGTTGGCCGAGACTGGGTTGCTAGAGTGTAAGCCTACCGATACACCTATGACATCCAATCACAGCCTTTCGATTATTGAGGTAGGAGAGAGCACGGATTGAGAACTTATCTATTTACCTCATATGAGACCTGACATTGCATATGTTGTGGGTGTAGTGAGTCAATTTATGCACGCGCTGTAGAAAGATCATATGGATGTTGCATTGAGGATTGTGAGGTATCTTAAGGGTACTCTTGATACTGGAGTCATATTTCGGAGTAATGGACATTTGAAGCTAAAGGCATACACTAATGCAGATTGGGCGGATAACCCAGTGGATCGAAAATCTACTGCACGTTACTTCTTTGTGGGTGGAAATTTGGTGACTTGGCGCAGTAAGAAGTAGAAAGTGGTGGCTCTATCTAGTGCAGAAGCAGAGTTCAGGGGAATAGCTAGAGGTGTGACGGAGGGCTAAGAAAGTTGATGAGTGAGCTTGGTTTTCCACCAGACCAGCCGTGTCCCTTGAGATATGACAACCGTGCTACAGTGCATGTCTTAGAGAACCTGGTACAGCATGACAGAACAAAACATGTGGAGATAGATCGACATCTTATAAAAGAGAAACTAGAAGACCATGTGATCTCTCTTCCATTTGCGAGGTCTAAAGACTAATTAGCTGATATTCTACTAAAGCAGTTACTGGACGAGCATTTCATGATGTAGTGAGCAAGTTGAGTACTGGATATCACAATACTCAACTTAAAGGGGAGTGTTAGTTAGGGAAGGATTATGGAAATCATATTCCTTATCTTATTTTCCGGGATATGATTTACCATAATTCCGGGAAGATATCATAGATAGGGTTTGACTCCTGGTCAATATATTGTGCTTGTAAATCAGATGTAAAGGGTGAAGAAAAATACAGAACAAGTTACTCCCGTAGATGTAGGCAATTGCCGAACCATTCGTGTGTCGTTTTCTTTAATTCTTCAGTTGCTCCTTTTTCTTGTTTGATAAGCTCGAGGTTATATTATACTGAGAACTCATGATCATGTGCAATTTGTTGTCTGACCATTTTTTTGTTCGACCTTTTTTATTATGTTTATTTAGGTAGGTAAAATGGGAGAAATACTTCTGTTCCTCTCCAGTATCCGAGAGTTTTTTTTTATGTTCCCGACTAATATAGGGGGCCTGCATCCAGTCTAAAGGCTCCTATGAATTAGGTCTGGCTAAACGCTTTTACATCCCTAATATTTTTTTATAACGTTTTTGTTCGGCTGATTAAAACATCTTTTCTAAGGCCATTTTATCACCTTATATTTGGATACTTCATACTTGCGAGTTAGTAAACATCTGAATTTTGTCGTTAAAACGTAACTTGTACCAATGTATTTTAATGAATGCGGGCTTACACTCTTAAAAGCTAAGGTACTAAAACAATAAAGTAAATCACCACATTTTATTATATACTGATTGATTTATATATTTGTAATTGGTATGAGAAAAATATCTCTAACTGTAATGAGATGTGAGGTATAACTTTTATGCCCCTGAATGGTATTAGTTCTCATAATCTAGGGTGGAGAAATGATTTTTTTTTCTTCTTTCATTTTTTTGGTTTTCTTTTTTATAACCTCTTCGATGTAAGCTTCAATGGAACTTCCATTTATATCCTCCAAGATGTAAATGCCTTAAACATCAAGTCCAAAGTCTCTATGTTGCAGACCATGTATGAATTAGAGACCAAA
This sequence comes from Pinguicula primuliflora, assembly GCA_025802335.1. Lineage (NCBI taxonomy): Eukaryota > Viridiplantae > Streptophyta > Magnoliopsida > Lamiales > Lentibulariaceae > Pinguicula > Pinguicula primuliflora. The sequence continues at coordinate 17,907 of JAOYMZ010004051.1, read as the reverse complement.
ATACCTGAGAGCTCATTGGGAGTGAAAGGGCTAGCAATGAAGTTCAAAGAAGTTACCCAAACCGAGCCTGAAATCTGGAGAGGGATTATTGGGTGGACTTCATGAATGGTCGGAGTTTCCTCTTTACAGTTAGAGAGGCAAAGAGATGATCGGAGGTTATCTTTGCTAAAATATATATACATAAGGATTCCAACGATGTGCCCAATTCCGTCAACGGGCGATCCTAGTGGCCGGAATTAACAAGGAGTGTATAAATATGTGTATAAGAAGATGTCAACGGAACCGCCCCCTTTATGTAGATATTTATTTATTTTGATATGTATATAATGAATAGTTGAAATAAGTAGTTATTTCAGTTATTTTTTTTTTTAATTATTTTTTATATTCAATTATTATTACTATTATCGGGTTTTTTCGATCTGGGAGTCTCAATGGAAACAATCTTTCCACCCTGTTGAGGTGTGGAGGTATGATTGCATACATCCCTCCTCAGACCCTACTTACGAGCGGAATTTACTGAATATGTTTTGTTTGATTTGATTTGGCTTATTATCATAAAAAAAAAGTAAGAGGACTAGAAAAAAATAAAATAATATTTATGATTATCAACTGTTTATGCAGGGATGAGGGATCATATTTTCAATTTTGGCAATTGACAATTGATACACAAATATTCTTAGTATTTTAATACTATATTTGTAGATTCTGAAATAAACTGATTTTGTATTTTAATTTTAAAATAAATCACACCAAAAAAATCTAACAAAATTGTATAAGAATTTTTTTGGTGATAGTGTTATCATATTGCAAATGCTACAATAACCGAAAGCCAATTCGGTAACTATAGTATAAATGTTTAAATTGATGCATTTCGTTAATAAAAAAATTGAAATCGGATTCAAAATTCTTATATTTTTTAGGAATCAATTCTAAATTTTTATTTTGAACCTCGTAACACACCGTTTAAAATTAGGGATCTTAGAAGTTATCGTTAATTTACCCAGAAACGTACATAGTCATTTTGTACGAGATAGAAGAGGAGTGTATAGCACACCTCGAAATCGCACCTCAAATACACCTCTTGTGCACCAACATTGGTATGCGTGTTGTAGCACAAGAGGTGCATTTTGGGATGTGATTTTGAAGTGCGCTATATCAGTTTTGAAGATAGAAACGATGTCGTTTGATAAATAAATTTGTTGAAATCGTAAACGGACCACTATATATTTTTATCCGACCCAATTTCAAACCAGGCCACCTCCATTGATGCAAAGGCAAGCTACGGGAAGAGGAGGAAAATAAAGCAGCATGGAGAAAATCGATAGTAAATGTAAAGAAAGAAAGTGTGGGCTGAGAAGATAGGCCGAAATTGGGCCAAAAATTGTAAATGTTTTTTTTGTCACTTCTAGGACATTCGACAAAATTGGAACGATACAGAGAAGATTAGCATGACCCCTGCGCAAAGGTGACACGCATAAATCGAGAAATGGTATAAATTTTTAAAAAAAATTATAAATGTAGCTTTCAATTTTTGCAATAAAAGAACAAAACCTTACTTACAAAAAAAATGGCAGTAGGGCAATTCGGCAAGAATACCTGAACACAATCCAAAACCAAATCCGGACCCCGCCAAGTATTGGGTATCAAAAACCATACTCGACGGCTTCGAGTTTCGAATATACCAAATCCAAAACTGTTTCTTAAAGAATTTTTAACTGAATTATTTGATCGATCAAAGTTTAAATGAAGGAAAATTATCTAATCAATGTTTCGCCAAATTATTAAGAGGTCATGTCTCATTATCAGTGTTTGAGAAAGCGCTAGGTGGACTCTAGGCGGTCAAGGCCCGTTCAGCGCCTAAGCGGCCTAGTCGCTCGCCTAAGCGGGTTTTTAAGCAGCATAAACGGTAATTCGGACAAGGCGGGGGGCAACATACTAGCGCTTAGGCGACTGCCGCCTAGGCGACCTACTTCTCGAACAGAGCTCATTATACATTTGAGGCATCGGCAAAATATATCTCACAACCGGTATGGGAAATTCTTCTTTAGAAGAAACTTGCTGTCACGTAATGCTATCACGTTTCCGAGTAGCACGAGTCCAAATCCGAACGGTTGGAAAGGAAAAGTCAAGGCATGCAATTATGATAAAGCATGCGTAGCAATGTTAGACAAGGAAGGCATGCTTAACAAATGCAGCAATTATGAGGAAGCATGCGCATGGTCATGAATAAATGCAGCAATGTTGAGAAGGCATGCTCAACATTAAATGCTCTCAAAACCTTGTATATATACCCATTTGTAACGAGGAGAAAATATAAGGAAAAAGAAGAAAATCGGAGAAGGAAAATCTCTCCCGTGGAGTAGGAAATTCCCGAACAACGTAAAATTCTTGTATTCTTGTTTTATATTCATACACAAATCAAACCATCATCAACAAACACGAACATAACATCTTGAACTTCCGCCACAGTCTCCGATCTCTAACCACCACCACCGTGTGCCACCACGTTAGGATGAAAAATTGGGATCCAATTCGGAATTCATTGACCGGCACCTCCGACAGCATCGCATCCTCCCCTCTGGCGACGTGCCTCCGGCAGCAACAGCTGGTTGGATGAGATCTCGATTAAGCTTTGTCGGTTGGGGTTTTGGAACAGCGAATCGTACATAAATTGGAATTAATGGATGGGGATGCACTGCTGCAAAATCAGGCTCAAAGAGGAATTCATGGGGTCGTGAGGATTGTAGTTTCATGAGCTGTCTTGCCTCGGCCATATGGCTCGACGTAGTGCGTTGCGTTCTCTTGGCGGCAATGAATTGGAACATGTGAAAGACTGTCAACCTCACAAGATATTCTCTGTAACAAATAGTAAACAATATTGTTTTCTATTTTGTACAAATATTGTACAAAAGGGTGAAGGTTTTTTTTTTCAGTGTCGAACTTACGATGTCGAAAAATTGGTATGGTCCTGAAATCTAATCTCAACAGTAAGATGTGTGTCTGAACGGTCAAGATCATTTCACCTAAGTTTATAAATGAAATGATCTCGATCGTTCATACACACATCCTACGGCTGAGATTAGATTTCGACACTGTATGGTAAATTCGGCACTTGAAAAAAATTGACAAAGGGTGATGGTTCGATTACAAAATTTGTTTTTACTAAATTTGTAAGCCTATGAAAAGGTTCCTTATATTGCAAAGCTGAGCCCATTTTTTTCTCTCACTCGTTGCCGAGAAATGATATATACCACCTCCCTTTTCACACACACCTCCATTGGTGAGCGCACACACACATATGTTGGTGTGGGGGGGGCCCACTGTGCATGAATGTGAGAGAGAGGTGATGTGGAGGTGTGTAAAGGAGGTGGTGTATAGCATTTTTGTTGCCGAGACTCCCCACTTTGACTTCTTCCACTATATTTATTATATATTATAATCTATTACATTATAAAAATATAATATATTTTAATAAGTTAAATTATGAAATAAAAAATAAAATAACATATTTTTAATGATTTTTCTAAACTTTATAAATAATGTTAAAATTTATTTAAATATGGTAATTAATATTACGGCGGCTTCGCCGCTGAAAAAATAAAACCCTTAAATAAATCTTATAAATCCTAAATGCTAAACTTTAAATTAAAATTGTAATTAATATTACGGCGATTTTACTGTCGAAAAACTAAAACCATATATTCTAAACTTTATAAACCATATAAATCATAAGTGCTAAACTTTATTCAAAAATGATAATTAATATTACGTCGGCTTCGTCGTCGAAAAACTAAAATCTTAAAATAAACCTTTTAAACCCTAAATACTAAATTTTATTTTAAAATAATAATTAATATTACGGCAGTTTCGCCGCCGAAAAACTAAAACCCTACATTCTAAACCTTATAAACCCTATAAATTCTAAATGCTAAATTTTATTTAAAAAATGGTAATTAATATTACGGCGGCTTCGCCGCCGAAAAACTAAACGCTAAAATAAACCTTATAAACCCTAAATGCTAAACTTTGTATAAAAATGGTAATTAATATTACGACGGTTTCGACGCCGAAAAACTAAAACACTAAATTCTAAACCTTTTAAACCCTAAATCCTAAAGGCTAAAATGTATTAAAAATGATAATTAATATTAATTTAAAGATCACAATTAATACTACGGCTGTTTATCCATCGAAATAATATCAAGTCACATTTTAAATCGAAGCATACGATGTGCTGATTATTATGGTGGTGCCCATTTTGTCGAATGATGAGCGGTATAAATTTAATTTTAATAAAATGAAAAGGGATAAAAATTAAATGTTAAAATAATCAAATGTATTTGAATTCATCACGTAACACCAAGGGGTTGGCCTAGTGGTGGAGGCTTGGAACATAAGTCTCCAAAGATGGATGAGATCTCAGGTTCAATCCCCACTGGTGCAAACAATTCTTTAGGGCCACGATCGCGGGCCAAAGGCCTCGCTTTACATGGATCTCATGGATTAGTCGGATCAAAAAATGATTCCGGATACCATGGTTATCCAAAAAAAATATTTGAATTGACCACATGACCTTTAACAATTGATTTCGCCAATTTGTCGTTTAAGTAGCAGAATTTTGGAACAAATGCATCGTTTGGAGAGTTACTACATTTTGTAAAAAATAAATTTTGTAATCCTAGCATTATTGTTGTAACAAAATAACTTTGTACTTCTAGCATTTCCATGTAGAAATAGAAATTCATAATTTATATCTTCCTCAATCTTTCCCGCCAGAGACGTGCCAGCTCATTCCAGCTCACTGATCCGCGTCATGATCAAGATTTAATCTACGGCGTTGATCTATATTAGCGGTTATACTTATGTGTGCATATATAGATGAAGCTGGTAGTGTATGTGATGATGGATTGATACTAATCATTGTAAAAACTCTCTCTCATTTTGATCTTAATACAAGTGAGGAAGTTTATTTACGTTCGTTCTCTTGATTCTTCATTAAGAAAATCCAGATTCGTGAACTGGATTTCTACATGGTATCAGAGCTTGTGTCTCGACAAATTGATTGGAAGATTCGAAGGTTCGGACGAATGGTGATTACGGAGAAATCTGTCGATGAAATCTTTGGGAATGCCGAATTCGATGGCTCTGCGGTCAATCTGCAAGATAATCCTCAAACGTCTCTTGTGACAGGGCAGCTAAGTGAGCTGAATTACCTCACCTGGTATCAATCTATGTTGATTTCTCTGGAAGCGAAATGAAAATTGCACTATATTGATGGATCGGTGGATGAGCTGACTACTGGAACTACGGAGTATGTTAGATGGCGTAGGGGAGATCGAATGGTTACAGCCTGGATTTTGGCCTCGATGACAAAGGAGTTGAAAAATGGTTTCATGTTCGCATCCTCATCTGCGCGTTGACTCTGGACTGTGTTGAAGGAACGATTTGGAGGATATAACGAGCCTACAATCTATCGTCTTCGCAGAGAGATTGCTTCTATGAGACAAGTTCGGATAATGTTACGCAGTTTTACAATTGCTTGTCAGCACTGTATTATGAGCTAAGCTGCCTTGAACTGATTCCTGTTTGTGTCTGTGGTGCATCTAAGAGAGTGAGCGAGTGAGCGACTACTGGAACTACGGAGTATGTTATCACAATTGCTTCGAAGCCAACTAACACAGTTTCTTATGGGTCTCAATCCGAGCTATGACAACATAACTGACTAGATCTTGAATTCTGATCCGTTACCAAACTGTGATAAGGCTTATGCGATGATCCAAAAGATCGAAAGCAAGAGGGAAATACAGAGCAATTATGCTTCCACGAGTGACTTTTCTGGACTTGCAGCAAATGCAGCAATTCATGTTAACCAGAGAAACTTGTGAAAAGGAGGTCCCAATGCAAGACCAGATCATCGTATGAGCAAAGAAGAGTATAAAGCCTGGAAAGCAAATCGAAAGTGCAGTCATTGCTATGCTAAAGGGCATACTATTGATTCATGTTTCAACCTTCATGGACCGAAGGAGTGGTATGTAAAGCTACATGGAAATAAATCTTCTACTAATCAGTTTGCTCATAATGTACAGACGAATCCGCTGGATGCAAATGAAGCAGGATCTTCTGGAGCAAACGATTTGTCAAAGGTTATTGCTGATGCTGTTAAAGCTGAAATGATGAAAATGTTAAAGGGAAGAGAGGGAATTGAAACTGAGTTTGCTCATTTCGGCAAAGAGTATGCAGGTATCGTCTTTAACTGCTCACTTAATGTGTTAGATAGCATAAAAAGTGGTGCTTGGATCATAGACACAGGGGCATCTTCACATATGTGTTTTGACTTGAAATTATTCGATAATTATGTGCTTGTGACTAAAGCTGCATTAGTTACATAACCTGATGGCAGTATTCAGTCCATTAGAAATGTAAGGTCTGTGACTTTCAATGATAAGCTGTTGATTCATGATGTGTTGCATCTACCCCAGTTCAAATACAACATATTATCAATTAGCAAACTAATCCAATTAGCTCATGTGCTTCTCCTGTTCTTACCTGACGTTTGTGTCATACAGGACCAGAAAATTAGTCAATTCCTCGGTATTGGTTATTCACATCATGGTCTTTACATCTTGGATATAACTCCTATTCACCCTGCTGCTGCTTCCGCCTTCACCTTAGCACTTGCCACCACAATAAAATCAGCTGTTGAACAGCTTATTTCTTTAAGAAAATCTGTTTCCATTCTCGTTGTAACCAATTTTCATTCAAAGACATTGACTGATTTTCCTGTGTGGTATAAACGCTTGGGTCATGCTTCTATTGATGTATTGAAACATTTTTCGTTTGTTCATATAAATAAAGCCAAACATAGCCTGATAGAGCCATGTGATACATTTCACCTTTCTAAACAACATCGGATGCCTTTTCATGTTAGTACTAATCGTGCGAAAACCCTTTTTGATCTGGTACATGTCGATGTGTGGGGACCGTATAAACATGCTTCATTAAAGGGGCAAATTATTTTCTCACCGTACTTGATGATCACAGTAGGGGACTCTTGACATTCCTCATGACAGACAAAACTCGTGTACACTCTTTACTCTGTGAGTTCATTATCTTGGTTAGAAACCAGTATAGAGCCTTTATAAAGATCATTCGCTCAGACAATGGAACTGAGTTCTTGAATCATGCTTGCAATACCTTATTCAAGGATCATGAAATTGTGCACCAAACAACCTGTCCATACTCTCCAAAATCTAATGGGGTGGTTGAGAGACGACATAAACAGCTACTGGAAATAGCTAGAGGTCTTCACGACATAAACAGCTATTGGAAATAGCTAGAGGTCTTCTGTTTGAGTCATCTTTGCTTATTAAGTTCTAGGGGGAGGCACTACTGACAGCAGCATACATTATAAACAGGCTTCCTTCAGTTATTTTAGATTGGAAAACACCTTGTGAAATGATCTTTGGTAAGCCTCCATCCTATGATCATCTAAGAGTGTTTGGTTGCCCGTGCTTTGCTGCTGTCACATTTCCTCACAAGAACAAATTCACCCTTCATTCCGTGAAAGGAGTTTTTCTTGGATATAGCTCTACCCAAAAGGCATATCGAGTCTATGAATTGGTTGCTCACCAGAGGGACCTAATATTTTATGAACATATTTTTCCATTCTCTTCATCCGAATCACCATTTGCTGAAACTTCATGTCCTATACCGACTTGTGAAACACATGTTACCGTATCTGATTCCCAACGAGATGGTCATCCCAATGATGATCTAATCCAAGTTCATGATGATGCTAGTCATCCTGTTGATGGTCCAATCCAAGTTCATGATGATGGTGAGCTCACATCTTCCCCAGTAATACCTGGCGATCATCATAATATTGCTGATTCATCTGTGAGTCCACCAGGCAAATCAGATGTACATAGAGCCCCTTCTAGGATGGCTGAACCTTCTGAGGTCAGGAAAAGTGCTCGAGTTGGCAAGATTTCTTCCAAACTCACAGATTTCATATGTGACTATTTACCCCATAAAAGTCATCGTCATCTCAATACTGCTGCCCTGGCGTTCACAGATACTAAGGACCCTCCACATACCTTTCCATTTAAGATCTCAGAACATCTTACTCCTACAACAGTGTCCTTCTTATCTACTCTTCTTCAAGAGCCTGAACCTTCCACCTATCATAAAGCCAAACAATCTCCACACTGGGTGGAAGCAATGCATCATGAATTAGAAGCTTTAGAGGAAAATCAGACTTGGATACTAACTACACTGCCTCCTGGACAACGTACAATTGGATGTAAGTCGGTGTATAAGCTCAAACTGAATCCAGATGGCAGTGTAGCTCACTATAAGGCACATTTGGTTGCTAAAGGATACGATCAGATAGAAGGAGTTGACTTCTTTGACAGCTTCAGTCCAGTAGCTAAAGTTTCAACTGTAAGAATTTTTTGGCTTTTGCAAGTGTAAGGAACTGGTCTTTGTTTTAACTAAACATAAACAACGCGTTTCTTCACGGTTCTCTTGATGGGGATGTGTATATGGACATACCACCTGGATATCCAGACACATAGCCAGGACTAGTTTGTAAGCTACAACGTTCTTTATATGGACTGAAACAGGCTTCTCGCCAATAGAATAAGGAGATCACAGCTTACCTTATTACTCTCGGTTTTGCACAATCTATTACAGATAACTATTTTTTTACTCGCAAGACAGGAACCTCATTTGTTACCTTGCTCATTTATGTTGATGATGTCTTATTGACTGGCACGGATGTTACAGAATTGACCAAGATTCGTGATGGTCTAAATGATGCTTTCACCATAAAGGATCTCGGGCAAGCCAAATATTACCTTGGTCTAGAACTTCTAATAGCACCAGATGGCCTCTATGTCAATCAATGCAAATATGCATTGGACATTATTTCTGATGTTGGTTTACTTGATGCAAAACCAACTACAACACCTCTTCCACCCGGTCTTAAACTTATTGGAGATTCAGGTGATCTCTTACTGAATGCAGAGGCCTATCGACGACTTATTGGGCACTTATTGTATTTGGGTTTTACTCATCCTGGCATCTCTTATGCAGTACAAGAGGTGAGGCAATTTATGCAACATCCTCGTATTACTCATTGGGATGCAACATTGCATATTGTTAGATATCTAAAGGACTCCCTTCACGCATACTCTTTTACCCTACCAAGTCATCCTTACAACTAACGGCTTATTCTAATGTCGATTGGGGCACATGCCCTGACACACGAAGGTCTTTGACTGGTTATTGTATCTTCCTTGGGGGTGCTCCTATTGCCTGAAAATGCAAGAAGCAGACCACCGTGTCTCGATCATCTGTAAATTTTGAGTATCGCTGCTTAGCAGCCACAGTTTGTGAGCTTCTCTGGGTGAGTTATATCTTATGAGATTTAGAGCTTGACCTCCAGTTGCCGATTCCACTCTTCTGTGACAACAATGCTGCATTACACATTACCAGAAATCCCATTTTCCACGAACGCACAAAGCATCTCGACATTGATTGTCATATTGTGATAGATCAGTACAAGTCCAATTTCTTAGAACCTCTACATCTCTCGAGTGCCGATCAAGTGGCTGATCTGTTTACCAAATCCCTTGCTTTGGGGCCCTTTGCACATCTCAATGTCAAGCTGGACCTTCGAGGTCCTTACCAGGTTCCAGCTTGAGGGGGGATGTAGAAATAGAAATTCATAACTTATATCTTCTTCAATCTTTCCCGCCAGAGACATGCCATCTCATTGATCCACGTCATGATCAAGATTTAATCTACGTGATTGATCTATATTAGCGGTTATACTGATGTTTGTATATATAGATGAAGCTGGTAGTGTATGTGATGATGGATTGATACTAATCATAGTAAAAACTCTCTCTAGTTTTGATCTTAATACAATTGAGGAAGATTATTTACGTTTGTTCTCTTGATTCTTCATTAAGAAAATCCAGATTCGTGCACTGGATTTCTACATTCCCTAATTTACATACTAAAATATCATCGATTTCTACCCAAGATAACCGTAGCAAAACCTGTGATCATATATGTTCAGTACAATTGATAGAGGTTTTTCTTTTTAATAACGCGTGACTAACATTAAGGAGACATGCGAGTTGGTGCATGTTTAGTGGTGACCTAAATTTTGCAGAAGAGGGAAATATCCTCAAGAGTCTGTTTACATATATGGTATAGAGAACTAACACATCGCACGAAGATTGAGAGCGCACCTTCTCGTATTTGTGGGTCCCAAACATACATACCCATGTTGGTGTGTGTGGGACGCACATGAGTGTAGAGTTGTAGAGTGTAGAGTGCTTCGTGTACGCATACTCTTCGTGCACTATATCACTTTCATGTGGTATATTGCGGTGGACCAGTGGTTAAAGATTACGGTATAATGACAATTCTCACAAATGTGTTGGGTTGGTAAATGACAACTCTAGCATTACAAACCTCAGGAATGTTAGAATGAGACAGAGTGGAAGAGACGAAGGAGATGTTGTACGTTATAAGGTTCGATAATAGATGTGTTGGACGGGATTTCTTGGTGAGAGATGGAATGCAATTGATATATATGTGACAACCATGTTGTGAAACGGAATATTGAGAAAGAGATTGAGGAAATTTTCCTTGTGTATATTGTATTCACAGTTTGTGAGATTTATAGATTACAAAACACATGTCTTCCCATGATTTATGGGATTCTAATCAGGTAAGGGATTTGTATTTATCCATCTACCTTATTTACAAAATCTTTCTATCTTTAACACTACCCTAAAGTTAGATGTGGGATGACCAACGCCTAACTTGCATAATACTTCATGAAATATCTGACCGTTGACTGCCTTGGTCAACATATCCACTAATTGATCTTCATACTTCACAAATGATAGAGTAATGACTCCACCTTCAAGTTTTTCTTTGATGAAGTGACGATCCACTTCCACACGTTCAGTCTTATCATGTTGGACTAGTTTTTGAGAGATATGAATGGCCACCCGGTTATCACACATTAGGGAACACGCTTCAGATGGTCCAAATCCCAATTCTATCATCAACTTTTGGAGCCATAATATTTCGGTCAAGCCACGGGCTATGCCTCTGAATTTTGCCTCGGCGCTTGGTAATGCAACTACTTTCTATTTCTTGCTTCTTCAAGTGACGAGATTGCCACCAATAATCGTGAAGTATCCAGATGTAGATCTTCGATCCACTGGATTGCTAGCCCAATCAGCATCTGTATAGGCTTCAATCCTCAAATTTACATTTTTTTGAAACAGGAGTCCAGTATAAGTAGACCCCTTGAGATATCTCAAGATTCTGAGTGTTGCATCCATGTGATCTCTTTGGGGGTTGTACATGAACTGACTTACAACCCCAACAGCATGGGCAATGTCAGAACGAGTATGTGATAAATAAATAAGTTTTCCTACCAGGTGTCAATATCTACTTTTGTCTGCACTTTCTGCTCCTTCTATGATCCTCAAACCATGATTCACCACTATGGGTGTGTCTGTGTTTGCTGTCCAATAATCCTATCTCTGCCAATAGATCAAGAATATACTTCCTTTGAGATATAGAGATACCTTACTTTGATCGGGACACCTCAATTCCAAGAAAATACTTCAGCATCCTAAATCTTTCATCTCGAATTCTTTGAATAAATTTGCCCTGAGTGTTTGGATCTCCTCTGTGTCGTCCCCTGTGATCACCATATCATCAACGTAAATAATCAAACAGGTGATACATTGGCTCCGGCATTTTAGGAATAATGTATGATCTGAGTTGCTTTGGAGATACCCATACTTCGTGATAGCCATTGTAAATCGTCCAAACCAAGCTCTCGTTGATTGTTTTAAGCCATATAGCATCTTTTTCAGTCTTCACACTTCACCATCACGAAAATCTTCAGAAAAATCAGGTAGTCCTTCCATATACACTTCTTCACTCAAGTCCCCATGTAAGAAGGTATTCTTCACATCAAATTGATGCAAGTGCCACTCCAAGTTTGCGATAACAAAAAACATAACTCGGATAGTATCCAACTTAGCCACTAGAGAGAACGTCTCAGAATCGTCAATTCCATAAGTTTGTGTGTAGCCTTTAGCCACAAGGCGAGCTTTATACCTCTCAACTGAGCCATCTGACTTTCGCTTCACTGTATACACCCATCTGCATCCAACAGGCTTCTTTCTCAACGGTAGTGGACATCTTTCCCAGGTACCATTTTCCCTTAGAGCATTCATTTCATCTTCCATTGCACATCGCCACTCTGGATTCTTCATGGCTTCAATTTCGTTCTGAGGCACATCATCAGTGTATATAGCAGTGGTAAATCCTCCTCCTGACTAGGTCAGCTACAGGATATCTCTGAGATCTAAAATCATGGTCTGGTGTGTACTTCTTTGACTTCACACCCCTGTTCGACCGAAGCGGCAGAGTGTATCTTGGTGTAAATAGACTCCCTGCATCGTCAATAAAGAGCACAGAATAACGTAATCCTTGACCCCAGTAATAGGCGCTGGTCCCCAAACATTAGAATGAACCAAAGAGAGTATTTTTTTGACACAAACATGTTTAGATAAAAAAAAGGTTGTCTGTGGCCTTTTGCTAAAATATAAGTTTCACAATGGAAAGGTGAATTAGAAAGCTTAGGAAAATAACCAACGGAGATAAGACTGTGAAGGGTGACCAAGACGACGATGTCATAGCCAACTTTAAGGATATGAGGACTCATGAGTCAGGAGTGTCTGTCCCTCTGAAGCCACTTCATCAACATAGTACAAGGCATCCCGTTCAGTGCCACACCTAATTATTTTTTTCATGCGAATGTCCTGTAAGATACAAAAGGAAGGGTACATCAGCACGACACAATTTAATTCCTTTGAAATATGGCTAATCGAAAACAATTTATATGATAGGGATGACACATAAGGACATTTAGACAATCACATAGATGAAGAAATTTCAATAAGTTTAGCACTTTTCACCGGAGCAAAAGTACCACTAGCTGTTTGAACCACCTTCTACTGTATTTTCTGCACTTCAATAATATTAGATAAATCATAGATAATTGTGTCAGTCGTCCCACAATCAAAAATCCACTTGGATTTTTTCTTAGGGCCCAAATCGCTTATTGCATTAATCGAGGCCACACTTCTGGTTACTTGGGATGCAGCAAAAATAGAATTAATAGAATTTAATTCAGGCCCACAATCTCTAGCCCAACACCTGTATCATCAGTCATCACATAATATAGGCCCAATTTCTAATTCAGAATCTGACAGATCAATGGAAGTACCAAAACACTCCTGGGGAAAGAATCTTGCTGAATTATTTGAAGAGGGACAGGACGACAATTTCGCACCCGAATTCCTCCATCTATAAATACTTGCAGCTCCTCGGGTCGGTGCAGCTGGCTCGTGAATTTGGGTCTCTATAGTCTCTATACAGATCCTGTCATCTTCTCTCGCTCACCCAAATCCGCCGCCGTTGTGCCCTAGGTTTGTGGTAGCGACTCCGTTTGCTGGTTCTTCCTCAGTTGGGTACTGGCCGCCATCAGTAATGGTTGCACGGTTGCCCCGCCGTCCAAATGTGCCTCGTCTGCCTCATCGTCCACCATGGTGAGACCATGGATTCTCGTTCAATTTGCAGCAATCCTTCTTCCAATGGCCTAGATTTTGGCAATAATTGCAAAAGGGTTGTCGATATGATGAACCACCAACGGAATTCGTTGCTCCTAATCGACAATCTAGGGTTGATGTTAGATTTTCGACGGACTGGGTGTGATGACTCGCGTCTGTCGCCCCTTGTCCATGAACGGCTAAACCAATTCCAATTCTGCCTAATGATGAGTTAATTGACCTGCCAAAGTCTCTACTGTTGGATTTTCAAATCTTGTTGCACGTGGCCTCCCGTCGTACGGTTGCGTAGGCGGCATCAACTGAGGGCAAGGGGGATTCTTTGAGTATATCTCGAGTAATTACCTCATAAGCTGGATTTAATCCGGCGAGAAACTTGAATAATCAATGCCCGGTTTGAATCTGATTGTGTTTATCAATGTCCGCAACACACTTCATCGGATTTGGCCATCTCTGGTCAATCTCTATCCACAAGGAGTTGCAAAGGGGGTAATATTCTGTCGTCCCTTGTAACTAGATCATAAATTTGTAAATTATTCTCGCTGGAATTGAATGCCCATGCGAGGATTTTCCAGAGTTCAAACGAATTTGGATAGTATATGAATTGATCGACCAGTTTTCGATCGATTGACTTGGTAATCCACTGGAATATCTGAGTATCTCACTTGCGCCATTCCTTGTAACCCAGACTATCTTTTGATGGTTCTTTGGCATCGTTGGAGATATACTCCAGGCGATCCTTCTGATTATTGCAACTCCATCTTCCTTGCCCATAAAACGTAATTATTGTGGTCTAACTTTGTATCGATGATGATGGATGCATCTTCATCCTCCTTGGATGATTTACTTGCTGATGTCTGAGATTCAAGATACTGCTTGATCTGTTGAGACAGATATTGTTATATTTCTGCCTGCGGGATCATGATGCCGCTGGAATTATTTTTATCCATGACTCACGCCCTTGCCAGAGATCCACCGTTGAGGTAGATGACGAGAGTCGGGCTCATAGTCCTGCTTTGATACCATGTGAAACAGAATATTGCGAAAGAGATTGAAGAAATTTTCCTTGTGTATATTGTATTCACATTTTGTGAGATTTATAGATTACAACACGCATCTCTTCCCATGATTTACGGGATTTTAATAAGGTAAGGGATTTGTATTTATCCATCTACCTTATTTACAAAATCTTCCTATGTTTAACGCATGTTGTAAAATTTGGAAGTTGAGGATTACTTTGATCATTTTACACGCATCAAAATCTTTCATAAAACAAAATCAGTCTATACGCATGTGATTCGTTTGGACATCAGAATCAAATGCTGCAATAATCTCGGTTGATAATGTGATATGCCTGACAGTTAAAATTCGAAATCAAATGGTAAGTAAACAACTCCCGGTGTTGGATTACATTTTGTTAAAATTCCATACCAAACTATACATCACAAAGTAAATAACCCGAAATAAAGACGTCAGAGAAAATGTGCAATATTTTTGGGAAAATGTACAATGAAATTACTCGCGATGAAATCGTTAGAATTGCATCAAAGCATATGAATTTTCATTTTCTATATATAAGTTTTCTGACGGTGTGATCAGTCTTAGTAGTCGTAGCCAAAATTGCAATATTGTGCACAAATACATTGTGCACTTCATAATTTCTATATATATACACACAAAAATTTAAATAGGAATGTAATGTTACAATCTATCACATTGGGCTCAAGTTATAATGAGAGTAGCCCACAACATCCTATTTAAGTTGGTTCACACATGCACGCACACCTGCGCACACGAGAGTCTGAGCCTAGATAGGGGGTCTATTTTCCAACATGATATCATGGCGTGAGATCTATGGCCCTAGAGTATTTTCGGGAAAAATCCCGAGTATTGGCCCTATGGGTGGGCTCATGGAAGTTTGTCCTAAATTGGGTATTGTTTCAAGAGATCTCGATGATTGTTTCCGATTTTCTTCTAATTGTTTTTGGAAAAATTTCGAGTATTGATTCAAGTATAATAGGATTTACGGAGGAGTGCTGCAATATTTGTCTCACACGAATTTGAGAAATAAAATTTTAAAACAACTTAAATAAGGATGTTGTTAGAATATGACTCTAATTATAACTCTATTTATTTGGCCCTATAAATAGGGCCTCATGTACTTGTACTCATGTGACAGTTCATAATAGAATTGTTTTTCCGTGGGTTTTTTCCTCTCTACATTGGGGAGGTTTTTTCCACGTTAAAATTCCTGCGTCTCTTTTCCTTTTAACCCTAACAAGTGGTATCGGAGCAAAACTCCTCTTTGACGACCAGGAATTCTTCCCGAAGGTCTTCCCTTCGTCTTGAAAAAAAATTCTTCCCGAAGGTCTTCCCTTCGTTCTTCAAAATTCTTCTTCACGGCGGTAGAATTTTTTTATGAAGGTTATCCCTTCTTTTCACGGCCAGAAATTCAACGTCAAGAAGAAATTTTTTGGTCAAAAGTTTCAAGGTTTTGTTCTCTTCAAAAATAGGATCGGTGGAATTTTTTTGGGTTGATTGCCAAGAAATTTTTTTTCGATCGTGCAACTTTTCCCAAGTACCTTTTTTCTCAAGTTACTTTGTTGTACTGACCAAACAACCGAATCTTTATTGCTGCCGCCGGTGGATTGAAGCAGGAATAATTGGTTCTTTCAGAAATTCAAAACACAATTCATTAACATTAAGATGGGGCAAACATCACAACCAAGTTATATTATTTATTTGAGCAATGCTACATGTATCCTCAAAATGGACGCACTTCATAAAATTCCTTATGTGAAAATCATCACAACCATACACAAAACCACAATCATTTCTTAATGTGTGGTTGTGATGATTGCCACATAAGGGATTTATGAAATGTGTCCATTTTGAGGATACAAGTAAAATTATTTTATTTATTTTTTTAATTGTAGTTGTGATTGTTGATAATGGCAAATCTATATGGGGGCTTGGGGGGCCAAAGCACCCCCCGCCCCTTCCCAAAAAATCTAATATATACCTAGAATTTTTTATAATTATTTTTATTGAGTTTATAATATTTTTTTAGGTCATACAAATTAATTGTTTTTATGGGGTTAATTATGTAAGGTGAATTCCTTGGAAAGGCTATAACCTTGTCCCATACCTGTTAGAGACAAAAGAATAGATAAGTATAAATACATTTATCCTCCTATGAGTTTATGTAAAGTTGTTGATGAGATCGGCGCCTGTTTGAGACCGTACAGAGATTTATCCAACCTGCAAACCAAGTTCTCCTTTCCTTTAACTTCAAATCCTTCTGGCTGGAGCATATAGATCTCCTCTTCAAGATCTCCATGAAGAAAAGCCGTCTTCACATCTAGCTGCTCTAGATATAGGTTAAACGTAGCACACATCGCCAGGACTACTTGAACTGTTGTCAGTTGGACCACAGGTGAAAATATCTCATTGAATTCAATGTCTTCTTTTTGAGCATATCCTTTCACCACCAATCTAGCACGATACCGCTCCACTACATCACCATTTCGCTTTATCTTGAAAACCCATTTGTTTTCAATAGCTTTCCTTTCTTGTAGCAATTCCACAAGTTCACATGTTTTATTCTTATGAAGAGTTTCCATTTCTTCCTGCATTGCTGCGATCCACTGAACTGCATCTGAGTTGCTTAGTGCTTCTTGGAGAGTTGATGGCTCCCCACCTCGGTTAAAAAGCAGTACGCAACATTGCTCATCATAATATAATCTGAGTGTCAAGCTAGTGTAGATCTTACTCGTTCTGATCGACGAACTTCTTGTGGAATATCAGAATCCTCCAATACTAGTTCTTCGTGCTCTGGTACAGTTTCAGAAGAAAATTCCTTTTCTACCTGCACATTTGTAGTTCGTAAACTTCCTACTTCAATGCCATCGTCTCCCTCATTCCTTTGTAGCTTATCCTCTATAAAGATAACATCCCTGCTGATGACAACCTTATGGGCAGTGGGGTCCCACAGTCGATACCCCTTAGCTCTATCAGCATACCCCAAGAACAAGCACCTTCTGGTTTTTGGATCCAACTTTATAGTTTCTTCGACATTGTACATCACGTACACCGAACTTCCAAATATATGAAGGTTGGAATAATTCACTGGATTTCCAGTCCACATCTCCATCGGTGCCTTCAACTCGATCGCGGTTGACGGGACCCGATTAATCACATAACAGGCGGTGTTGACTGCTTCCGCCCAAAA
>JAOYMZ010004040.1:0-23704 GCA_025802335.1 Pinguicula primuliflora | reverse complement strand
ATATTTTAATTAAATAGATGAAGGTTATTTTAGTAATCTAATGTTAAGTTTGTTATATATAATTAAAATAAAAATTTGAATAATTACTTTTAAGCACTTCCGCAAAACACCACAGGTTCTAAAAATAAGAAGAAGTAGTAGAAGAAGTACTAGAATAAGTACTAGTACTACTATGCAAAACAGGTCTTTATTAGGTTTATTATTTGTTTTTTCAGATTTTAAAATTTTTATTGTTTAAACTCATTTTTTTATTATTTTTATAATAAAAATGTATAAAGTTTAATAAACTAATTAAGGGGTAAAACAGTATTTTTAGATTATTTTTTCTCGCCCACTCTCAATTCCCACGAGTGTAATGCACGCGAGATAATTTGCTCTTTTTCTAAATTGTAAGTTTCCAAACCATGAGGTGGAAAGTAACTTTACCCCAAACCACTGAGGGTAAAGTGCATTTTACTCTTTTCTACGTGATCATAATTTTCTTGTCAAAAATTCTGTTCACCTAGCATCTACCTAATTAAAAACATCCCCATCCTGTGGCCAATTTCGTGTGGGCAATTTTCACTCATGTACATCATGTGGGCAATTTTCACTTGTGTAAGCAATTTTTCAATTCCAACAACTAAAATCGAAATTGGTCATATTTTTGTAAACTTTATATATAGGAGATCAAAAGTCCAATGATTTAGTACAGTCTGGACGACGAATTTCTAAAACTCAATTAAGACTACTTAACCCAGGAGAGAAAGAGTGAACGAAATTGCGGATGATTAAGCCATTGAAACTGAGATAAAGCATGAGGCTTTTGATCTCCAATATATAAGCTTTGCAATTGTATGACCAATTAAATTTTGGTTGTCGAAATTGAAAAAGTTCCCACACGAGTGAAAATTGCTCACACAAATTCTGCCCACATGATCTAAAATGTACAAACATATATAGTCACAACTCTATCCTTATCTTGTATTAACTAACACTCCCTCTCAAATTAAGTAGTGGGATACAACTTGGCCAAAACATCAAGGGACACTTGAACCGTAACAACTTTTGTGAGGATGTCTGCCAACTGATCCTCTGATCTCACAAAGAAAAGAGTGATATTCTTATTTTGTAGTTTCTCTTTGATGAAATGTCTAGCAATCTCCACGTGATTTGTTATATCGTGGTGCACTGGATTCTCTGAAATGTGTACATCGACTCGATTGTCGCATCTCAAAGGACACAATCTATTAGGTAGGAAGCCCAACTCAATCATAAGCTTACTTAGCCAAACAATCTCAGTCACCCCTCTTGTAATACCTCGAAACTCGGACTCTGCACTCGATAATACAATGATTTTCTACTTCTTATTTCTCTAGGTCACCAAGTTTCCTCTAATGAAGGTAAAATATCCAAACGTGGATCTCCGATCAATATGAATCCCTGCCCAGTCTGCATCGAGACAAGCCTCCATCTTGAGATGGTCATTCCTTCGAAATGTTACTCCAGTATCACAAGTACCATTTAGATACCTTAAAATGCTCAAAGAAGCATCTATATGATTCTTCCGTGGCCTATGCATGGACTGGCTCACAACTCCAACTGCATATGAAATATCGGGTCTGTGTGGGACAAGTATATCAATCTTTTCAGAAGATGCTGATATCTCTCTTTATCCACATCCTCATCATCTCTGGAAATTCAAAGGCCAAGATTTGGAGTCGTAGATTTATCAGCTGGCTTGCTCTCCAACTTACCTGTCTCAATCAACAAGTCAATGATATACTTTCTTTGATATATATGAATGCCCACTCGATACCTCTTGACCTAAATCCAAGGAAGTACTTAAGCATCTCAAGATCCTTCATCTCCAACTCTCTAAATAAACTTGCCTTCAACTCCTTTATCTCAACTGTATCATCTCCTGTTATGATCATGTCATCAACATATATGATAATACAGGTTATAACTTCACTTCTTCCCTTGATAAACAAGGTGTAGTCAGAATTACTCTACACATAGTCATATTTCCTCATTACCATAGTAAACCTTTTAAATCATGCTCTCGGAGATTACTTATAGCCATAAAGTGCCTTCTTCAATCTACACACCTCTCTAGATCGAAATCTCTGTGAAAAAATGGGTGACCCTGCCATATAAACTTCCTCTTCAAGGTCACCATGTAAGAATGTGTTCGTCACATCAAACTGAAATGAGGGTCACTCCTTATTAGCTACAATAGAGAACAAGACACGAATAGTGTCAATCTTCGCAGCAGTAGAAAAAGTCTCAAAGTAATCAACTCCATAGGTTTGGATGTAACCCTTGACTACCAATCTCTCCTTGATCCTTCCTCTTTATAGTGTATACCTACTTGCAGCCTACATCCTTCTTCCTTTAGGTAATTGACATATCTATCCAGTATGATTCTGCTCCAGGGCAATCATCCCAGTCTCCATGTCTTGCTTCCACTCAGATACAAATAATATCTCCTCAACACTCCTTGGAAGCTCCTCTCGATATATAGCTAAAATGAATGTCTTCGCTGACTCAGATTCTCCTCCTGAATAGGTTAGCCAATGGGTATCGTTGTGAGTCAGAAATATGGTCGGGTGAGTACTTCCAAGCAAAAACTTCATGAGAGATTCGATTGGGTAAGGCTCGTGTCGGCCTCATAATATCAATATGAGGAATAGGAGTATCAAACTCAGGTATAGTCAGCACAAGAATAATAATGGGAACATCTTGATGAGATAAGTCAAAATCAACAATAATAGGAGAAGACGAGCCAGGACCACTAACCTCGATATCCGACTATGGAGACTCATTAATGCAAGGCAGAGCGTGTTGTGTACCAGTAATAGCTGATGATGGAGTAATCCGATCAAGTGGGTCATACATCATACGACTTTTCCCCTAATTCCTTGATTGGATACCCTGGTAATAGTAGTCAGACTCCATAAAATCATAGTGAATAGTCATGAATGTCTGAAGACTGGATCATAACATCTATACCTCTTTTGACGAACTTCAACCCCACTAAGACACACTTAAGTACACATGCTTCCTGTTTAGCACGATGGCCCTTAGAGATATGAAAAAATGCAGAACACCCAAACACTCGAGGAGGAATATGATGGCACTTTATGATATGATGATAAAGCCTCAAAGGGAGTATTAAGTTTGAGTACTTTGGTAGGGAGACTATTTACCTAGTAAGTTACTATGACAACAGCCTCAGACCAAAAGGATGTAGGTACACATGAATCAAGTATAATCGCTCGAGTGATTTCCAATGAAATCCTATTTTCCTTGTTGCTACTCCGTTTTGCTTAGGGGTGTAAGGATAAGGAGTAAAGAAGGTAGTCATAGAATGATTCACAAACTTCCCTCATTGCCAGACCGAAAATTTTTGAGAGATACACCAAATTGATTCTGAACCAACCGATAAAAGTGCAAGAATTTATCAAAAGCTTCTGACTTATTTTTCAAAAAATAAATTCATCACGTCCTCGTACAATCATCAACAAATAATAGAAAGTGCTTATAGTCTCTCCCTCCAACAATAGGTGCAGGTCCTCATACATTAAAATGAATTAATGTAAAAGGAGTATCTGAATCAGACACACTTCTAAGAAAGGATACCCTATGGGTCTTAGAACCTGCACAAGAATCACAATTAATAGGAAAACAAGAGAGTTTAGGGAATAATTTTTAGAGATACCCATCAGATGGATGATCCAATCTCTAGTGCCATAGCCATTCTTTTCCATCACAACCACTTCGAACATTCAATGCATCTCCTGCAACAGCAACATCATCCACATAATACAGTCCGATCTATTCGGCATCACACCCAATGATCTTTTTCGTCTGAATATCTTATAATACACAAAATGAGGGATACATCATCACCGTACAATTTAATTCTTTACAAACATGGCTAATTGAGAGCAATTTATGAGATGTAGAAGGAACATATAAGCTGTTTGAGAGCTTAAGGGTCAGAGTAATCTCAATTTTTTTGGATCCTTTAACCAGAACGTGCTCGCCATTAGTCGTCTGAATATGACCCTTCCGTGAACTCTGTCTAGTCATCATATCAACAACATCATAAGTGACTATATCAATAACTCCACGGTCAAAAATCCAAGTAAATTTTTTTCACAACTCCTGGAATAAACATTAATAATAATAAATGCTTGTTGGAATTTTTGAATAATCCCAAATGAAAGAATTGTCTCCACTGTTCATGGAGGGATAAAAGGTAATTTTTCCTTCTCCATTTACCACTAGAAACCTATGTTTTGTCCCAACTGCAACTTTGAACCTTTCGCAGTCTCCTCTCCTCGTGACTTTGCTGCGACTATGTGAATCTGGTCATCTCCTTCACCAAGCTTGGTCTCTCGCTGGAAAATGTCAAGCTGTGCATTAGACTGTCGCCTGCCACACTGCTTGTCGTGAATTTCTGTCCGTTCGGATGATTTTTATCTATCATGTCATCATCTCGTATTTCTGAAATTTGTTCCACGGGGTTCCCGTGGTGTTGGTCTTGTTAGATACTTTGAGATTTGGTCATCGACCCGCCATCGGTGACCCCTAATCTCACAATCGTCGGAATTCTGGGATGATGAGTCTGGTTCCAATATGGCCGATTCTAATCGATTACCGTTGTTGTTATGGCATGCTCCGGTGGATGCGGCAGGAACGGCAGTGATGGGTTGGGTTCGACCCGACTCGAGACCCGTAGAATGTGGTAGCATGTTTGGTTCCTGACCCTGCCTGTCACATTGAGAAACATGGTCATTGGTTTCTCTCAATTTCTTTCTCACTATTGCATCACAAAATCCCTAGAGTATCTCGGGCAACTGTTGTCTAACAGTTGCCCGAGATACTCTAAGGATTTCGAGATACTTCTGCAAATCCCGATTGATTGGCCATCATTGGCATATTTGCCGAAAAACTAATGGGTAGATGACAATAACGCATGATAAACCTGCTCTGATACCATGAAGAAATATGCAAAAAATTTCTCCATGGAATGAGGCTGTTTTAAACTGGACTGGAAGGCAATTCGGGGCTGTGCAAAGGATTGATGAGGGCACCTTGTCCAGGAAGAATTTGCTATGGTGCAGGATCCAAATACGAACTGCAGCAAGAAAATCTCTAGACGGCATAAGGACGTTGATTATAGATAATCGATCCTATGATGTTGAAATAGAGGAAGAAACGATGCCAATGACTCCAGTTACTGCAGCAAAACAAAGAAATTTGATGATCTCGAAAAAAAGATCGACAACAACTTCGGCCTACGAACAGGTGGCGGAGGAGACTCCGGCCAAAGGAAAGGAGGTAGTTGGACATTGGTAAGGGGGAGGATTTGCATTGAATGATCTTTTTTGGTCCCCGATTATTTTGCGGCAGAACAGTGAATTGTGCGGCCCGAGCAAAATTCAACAAGCTCAAGAAGAAACTCTTTGACTTCCCCAAATACAGTTGAGCAAGTAATTGATATGCCAGCCCAGCCCATACAACTAGCCCATGTGGGAATAAGTGAGGCAATAAACACGAGTCGGCCCAACACTCCAGTGGTCTAGAAAATTAAAAGGAAAAAGGCCTCCAGGATTATAAATCCATTAGCCCAGTAGCAAATTGGAATAGGCGCAAGTAAGCTTCAACGACTTTGGGACTAATTTCGGCACGTAACTATAGAAGAAAAAGGATGCTTCAAAGAAAAAAGAGGCATCAACATCAGAAAAGAAGAACCAGTCCACCCTGCAACTGTTTGTCGGCTGATATAATCCCAGAAACTCAAGAAGAACTCTTTTTTGAAGCAAACAAAACTAAGCAAGTAGCGAATGATCTTGGAGTAAATGTGATTGAAGAGCATCTACCTCTTTTGATGCAGCTGGAAGAACATGATAGGTAAGCATTAAAAGAATAAGGGAAGGAAGCATGTATGTTTTTGGTAATTCCATTGTTTTAAGCAAAGATATTGTCCTATAACATCCGTGGGATAGGTGCTGATTATAAAAAGGAGCTATATGACATCATACAACAATATGCATATACAAGTTGGGAAAAAGGATTGTGAGAAGATATGGAGAAACACAAGCATGGATTATGTGTTCCAACCTTCTGATGGGCTTTGTGGTGGCTTATAGTGCTCATGGAGGACTGATACTTTCACCCTCGAGTCTTCCTAGAAAACTTGTGGCCTTATTGAGTTAACAGAAAAATGGAATGCAGGTGGACAACAAGTGAATGTTAAAATGCTTAACGCGTATTCTCCATGTTTGCAGGAACCCAAAATATGATTCTGGCAGAAGATATTGCAAAAATAGAACTTGAACCAGATGTAGTCTAGTGTATATGTGGTGGCCTGAACGCAGTCAGAAGTATGGATGAAAGAAAGGGTGCCTCCCACCCCTCACAAAGAGACCTTGATGAGTTCAATGCATTCCTCGAGGATACTACACTAATTGACTTGCCACTCCAACTTCAAAAATATACTTGGTATAAAGTAGGAGGAGGATGTGCAAGCCGACTGGATCGGCTCTTAATCTCTGAACATTGGAGTACACTGTGGCCAGGATTGTCCTAGATCCCTTTGGATAGAAAAATATTTGATCATTGCCCTCTAATCTTGATCAGTGACGTGATAAACTAGGGACCGAAGCATTTCAAGCCCCTAGATGTTTGGTTCCAGCACAAATACTTTGGATCCTTTGTGCATGAAGCATAGGAGCAGACCGAGACAAACAGGACAAAAGGATACATACTTGTGCAGAAACCCAAGCAGCTCAAACAGAAACTGAAAAACTGGAATATTGAAGTGTTTGGCAACACTAACAGCCAAATAAGTGGAGCAAAGGAGAAAATATCCAACCTGGATAGAAAAATGGAGCTGGTATCTTTGACAGATGACGAAATAAAACTAAGGAACGATGCTGAGATTGAGCTGCGAAAGCTAAATGGTATGCTAGACAGTATAACTTTTCAAAAAGCCAGGAGTAAGTGGTTGCGAGAAGGTGATGCTAACATGCAATTCTTTCATGTGTGTATTAAGAACAATCATGCTAGGAATAATATTCAAGGTATGATGGTGGATGGAGTATGGACAATCAATGTCTCAAAGGTAAAGAAACACATCCATGACAACTTTAAGAAGCATAATGCTAAAGAAAATTTTCAGAGGCCTGAACTGAAACTTATCCAGATTAGTTTTTGATGAGCAGAATGCAGCCTTAACAACTCCATTTACAGAAGATGAAATATGGAAGACAATACAAGATTGTGGTAGCAGGAAAAGTCCCAGACCTGATGGAATAAACTTTAAATCCCTCAAATATTTCTGGCCACTTATGAAGCATGATATCCTAACATTTTTTGAGGACTTTTGGAATGAAACAAAGCTGGTCAAAGGGCTCAATGGTACCATCATTTTCCTGGCTCCTAAAACCTCTGCTCCTAAGCACATACACAACTTCCGCCCTATATCGATGATTGGAGCCATCTACAATACTCTAAGCGAAGTGTTTGCCAACAGATTAAGTACTGTCCTCATTACTATCATTTCATCCAGCTAGACAGGTCTTATCCCTAAAAGGAATATATTAGAAGTGTAGTGCTAGCTAATGAAGTCCTGTATGAAGCAAAGATGAGGAAGAAGCCATGTTCTCTATTCAAAGTGGATTTTCAAAAATCTTTTGATAGTGTGTGCTGGGAGTACTTGTGGAATCTTAAAACAACAATGGGATTTAACAGTAAGTGGCTTGGCTGGATAAAAGAATATGTAGAGTCTGCCTATATTTCCATCGCCATCAATGGGAGTACTTGCTGTGAGTTTTAAATGAAGAAAGGACTTAGACAATGTGACTCACTGTCACCCCTCTTGTTCGCTTTAGCAGCAGAAGGGTTGCATGAACTGTTCACTAAAGCAGTGCATCAAGGTCACCTACAGGGCTATAAAATTGGACAAGGAAATGTGAAGCTGACACACCAGCAGTTTGCAGATGATACTATTATCTTTGGAAGTGGACAAAATGATGATATACTGACCATCAAGTGAGTTTTGAGAAATTTGAGCTCATATCTGGCCTAACTGTGAACTACAAAAAAAGCCGCTTATTTTCAGTGAATTATACTCCACAACTGAGTGAAGAACAAGCAACACTTCACAACTACAAAGTAGATGCCCGACCTCTTAAATATCTTTGAGTTCTAGCTGGAGCCAATCCTAGACTTGGAAGCTCATGGCAGCTTGTCCTCGAAGTGTTGACAAAGGGGCTACATGGTTGGGAAAATGATATATTTCATTCGGAGGAAGAATTATACTATTGAAATCAGTATTGAGCACGATTCCAACCTATTACTTGTCTATGTATAAGGCTCCAAAAGGGATTCTGAGGAAAATGGAAACAATGATGAGGAGATTTCTATGGAGGGAAGTCGTGAATGGACCAAGGAAAATATCCTAGGTCAAATGAGATGTCTTATGCTACCCTAAAAATCATGGAGGTTTGGGAGTAAAAGCTTTGCAGCAGTTCAATGACATATTGCTTGGAAAATGGGGATTTAGGCTCTTTACAGAAACTGACAGTCAGTGGACTCAAGTGATACATGCTCTATATGGAGATATATCTTTGAACAAGAAATCTAGATCTGTGGGGGAGTCTAGATGGTTGCAGGACCTCTCAAAAAACATACTGAATAGTTGTTGGTTCAAATAATATGCGGCAAAAGAGATAGTTGATGGCAGTCATACCTATTTCTGGGAGGATAACTGGCTTGGAGGAGAAAGTTTTCAAGCAAGATTTCCAGAACTCTACCTAAATGCAGTAGATAAGAAAGCTTTAATCACTGAGAAAGGTAACTTTGCGTAAACCTAATAATGGCTCTGGCTGTGGAATCGATACTGCACTCCACAAGAACTCCAGCAATTGAATGATCTGATACAATTGCTCCACTTCCTTCAGCGAGGACAGACCGATGGATATGGAGATCTATTACATACGCGTACTCTACTGCACACATATACAGACAGCTGATGAACAATGAGTGGGAGAAAAAGAAGCGAATGAATTTACATCAATTGTGTGGCATCAATTCATACCTATCAAGATATTGGCTTTCTACTGGAAATTACTTCAGAATCTAGTGCCGACCTCGGACAATCTGGCAAAATGAGGGCACATGTCTGTCACGCTGCAATGCCCAATATGCACGGAAGATCACGAAACTACAGAACATTTGTTCCACATCTGCCCAGAAGTGAGGAAATTGTGTCACTTGATCACGAAGTGGCTCAAACTCCCATATGAAATTTAAGAAGAGTTTGAGAGAATGGTGAAGCAGTTATGGATTTGGTCGCACAAAGCGAAAATTAGACACATTTGGAGCTTAGTTTGGCAAATGACCGTATGGGAGATTTGGAAATTGAGAAATAATGCCATCTTCCAGCAAGAGGTACCCAACGTCTATGCAGCTTTTGAGCAAATTAGATTGAAGACATGGATAATTCTAAGAACCCACTGCCACCTGGGTTTGGTAATTGGTTATGGAGATTAGTGCAGGGATACCTTTTCATGTATGTATAGCAACTAGCAAGATGGTGAGAATGGATGTATATATTGTACATACACATTTACAGTAGTAATAAAATCTTACTTATCCAAAAAATGTAGAAATTTTATCCTTGTATTTTCTTATTTTGTACCATAAGGACCCGTTTGCTGCATGTGATAACGTTTGATTACGGTAGTTATCGCAGTTCGTAACTATCGTAATCAAACTGCAAAACCTGTTTACTTAGTTTTTGATTTGGTGCGTTATGGACTGTCAAACTTCCCCAATCCCCGCTTTTCCTACTTAATTTTGACTGGGAGCGCTAAACTAATCCCTTCAAACACATGTGATTCGGAGAGTTACGAATAGTCTGAAGTGGGAATTGGCATAAACACCCTCATCGTTTCAACAGTCGCACACAAAACAAGGCTTCAAGCTAATTCCTCCCAAATCGATGAAATCGTCCGAAAAACTCAAACATCGTGAAGAATTCTAGTCACATTTCATAAAGAATCCAGGCGAATCCAACCTTTGTCTCAATGATTTCAAGGTAATTTCATTGTAAATCTCATACATTAACCCTATTCGCTTGACATTTTGCATGAATTTTTGCATCTCGCTTTTACACACATGAACCATAGTAGCTTATTTCGACGAATTATTTCATCTCGCTTTATGGAATTGTTATTTTGCCGAATTGTTATGCATATGCCGAATTTGGACGAATTGTTTCATCTCGCTTTTGCACACATGAAGCCTAATTCTGCTTGTGTGTGGTTCGAACAATTTTTGTTTGTGCTTATGTATGGATTACTTCGAATATGCAGATGAAAAGAGGAAGTTACCCACAAACAACAAGGGGGAAATCAAAAGTGCCTGCCGAAGCACATAATCAATCTCGTGCCAAAACAGTGGCACCAATGGATACAAGCCAGAGTTCACCTTCGGAGGTTAGAGTTGATTCTCCTTTTTTGTTGGGTAGGCGCACAAAATCTACTGCCGAAATAGTGGCAGACCATTTGGACATAAGGGCTGAGTATGAGGTTGCTCAGTCTGAAGATGAGCAGCAAGGTGAAAGTCCTACAAAAGCCCCTGAACGAAGGATAACATGCGCAAGTGAGGATGGAGGTAGTGGTGGCATGAAGAAAGGGAGAAGAAGAAGGTGTGGCTACTATTAGAAGAGCAAACGTTGATTGATGCAGCAAAAGAACTAGTGCAAGAAGGAATGCGAAGCCAATGAGGGTTCAAACCCGGATTCCTTGCTACATGTGCTAAAAGGATTGCAATGAGGGTAAGAGGAAGCACTATTCGTGTTGTGTCACACATGAAATCCAAACTTCACGTGTGGAAGAAGATATATAATTTTCTCTCCGATTTCATGTGCATGAGCGGGGTGTCTGTGGACCCGACAACTCATCAGGTGGTGGTTGAAGATGAATCTACCTGGCTAGTATAGTGAGGGTAAGATAATCAGTTTTTATTACCTTGAAGATGAATTTTAGTATTTATGACTAATTTTGGATATTGTATTGTGCTTGTAAGCGAATCCGGACTACAAATTGCTGAGGGAAAAACCATTTTCCCGTTATGAAGATTGGTGTGAGATTTTTCGGGAAGGATAGGGCAACTAGTGGATTGGCATGAGATGGTGGCGACCTTGGTGAGAATAAAGATTCATAAACAGTAGACAAGGAGGAGTCCATTGGAGGGAGCGAGGACAGTGGGGTGTCTGAAGTTGTTCTTAGCCCTCATGGGAGGAAAGGCAAACGGTCAATGCCCGCACAGGATGAAAAATCTCGTTGTTATTCGACGATCAGGACATATATCTCCACCATCCATGCTCCTGCACCCTCTGCCCCACCAGTAGATATTGCCTGACATTTGATGGATGAATTAAGGCCATATACCCAGTTTAATGTATGGACAAGGATAACCATTGTTTCTCACCCGTGCATAATGAGTCTTCCCCGCAAATGTGGGAGATACTTGAGGATGAAGTACGTGAGGAGTGGCTGAGTTATCTGGTTGACAGAATCAATGATGAGTATTTGCTAAATATCCGAAGCCAAAATAAACTTTGGAGTTGTTTAAACATGATAACTTTATTAATTTCGTTTTGATCTGCCTATGAAGAGTCTCAGATGTATGAACTTTGTTAGTTTTTGGCTACTGTGGTAGTTGTTTTGGCGTTTTAACTTGCTGTTTTTGTTGCAGTTGAAATATGTGGTTAATTTATTGATTTTTCTTAAGTTTAGTTTGGTGTTAATCTTTGTTTGCTTGATTTGATAAGGATTCAATGTTGATAGCGAACGTTTTGAAATCAGATACGAATTGGGGGTATTTCAGTCATTCAACCATCATTTAACTATTTAATCCGTCGTAATCAATTTCAAAGTAAACACGCGAAATACTAACTCAATCAAAATCAAACATGAAAATGCATTTACTACATTTGATGTTGATACCGGTAACGCTCGTAATCAAAATCAAACTCGATTATATAAGTCTACAGTAAACGGACCCTAATAATTACAAACTTATATAGGAATAACTCTAGTAGGTAGTTTCCAGAATTAAGTAAATCTAATCACAAAAATTGCGGTATAGATTTGGATAATACAAGAAAATCTTTCATTATCTTGTATGAACTAACATTAATTATGTAGAATAAGGGATTAATATAATACTATTGACTTTATAAAGTGATTTCTTATCTCTACCCGATCGGTTAAGATCAAGAAAGCTATCTTGACTTTTGCAAGTAGTAGAATCAAAGTTTCACATATGAGCGGTACGTGTCCAGAAATGCTATAAGGTACCAACTTTCAGTATCCAAATCGCACTTATACACATCCACACACACACTCACCAATGTTGGTATGTGTGTGCTCATAAGGCAGAGAGTGTAATTTGGCTGCTGAAAGTGGGTGTCGTATAGCATTCCTCGTACGTGTCTGCATCATAGACTCTGTTCTAAAAACTACAATTAGGTGGTGCCTAGGCACTGCCTAGGCGCTAGGCGGGGGGTGACCGCGGCGAACAGGGGTTGGGCGATCGTGCTCGGTGGCCCAACTCCCCTTGGCGGCCGCCCACCCCGCCTGGGCGACCTCCTAACCACCCTGGGTGGCCGCCCAACCGGGCAACCTAAGCCGATAAGGCGGTCGCTTGAGCCGCCTATGCGGCTGCCCAGGCCGGTCATACGGTTCACCACTTAATTATGAACAAAATAAAAAATAATAATATCTTGATTGAGGCTAATTTTTTATATTAATGGGCCTAAGCCAATATATAAACCTATTAATTAAACACCAAAAATATAAGACAACAATTATAGCTGTCTAGTTTATACAACAAAATAAGAAAATTTAAAAAAGAAAAGGAAGATAGACGAAAGCATTCCAGTTGATAAATACAATAGTATTTTATTTGTTTTTTTTATATATTACATAATTCTTGTAATGTTATTAATGTTCATTATATTTAATATGTTTTTATTCATGGGGGTGGGGGTTAATTTACGGAATATGTTTGTTTTAGTTTAGAAAGCTTACAGAATAGGGTTGTTAATGATTGTTTATACTTATTGTAAAAACAAAAGCTAATGCGAGGAGCACAATTAATAAACATAATGAGTGTAATCTGTAATAGATGAAAAGAGTTTGAGTCAGATGATTAGTAAGTCAATATGAATAAAGAAGAGTTTGAGTCAATTGGATATTATACCAGAGATGAATATGAATAAGATAAGGACTAAATTTTGAATACTTATTTTATTTTATTTACTTAATTAGCTTGTATTTTAACATTTATATTATTTTTAATAAAATATAATTTATTAGGTGTTATTAATATTTATAATATTTTACTTTTTTATTTAAAAAAAAGTAAGAATCGTATGGTCCTGGAGGCGGTCTGGTGTGAGGTGTCAATAGTCGCTTTTTAGATCATAAACCTCTATTTTAAATTCAACTGTAATAACTGAGGGCTCTTGCTTCTGGAGGTTGTCGCCCGAGAATCACATGCATTCGGCCTTATTAAACCAGATTTAGCGTTCTTAAACCGACTCTTGCCGGCCCGATTACATGCTCGGACCAAAAGGAGGAAAAGCTGAAGAGATTGTCGTAGAACCAAGGGCTGATTAGCAATTAGTATGGAGAATCAAGTGAAGAAGGTGTTGCTTACCTCCGCCGGCGATGAGATTTCTTTAAATGTTGCTCGCCACTTAACTCAGCGTGGCTGCCGGTATTTGTAGGCTGAAGTTGCTTCCTTTGGTATAAATATGCAAGTGTTTCATTACTGATATGTTTGTCTGTTTCATTTTCCAAGCCTGGTTTTGATGGGGAAGGAGGAGCAATTGAGGATTGCGGCAGATGAGATCAAGGGTTCCTTTTCCGGCGTGATTGATGTTGTGGGGTTGGACATGGAAGACGAGAACGAAAGGGTATTTTCTGAAGCGGTGGGGAGAGCAAGGAATATCTTGGGAAATCTAGATGCCTTTGTCAACTGCTATTCTTATGAAGGTTCACTGACTGAAAATGATACCTTATACTGAAACCATCATCTAATTTCATCTTCTGAAACCATTGAATAGATGATATTCTTTTGAAATTGCTTCTTATTTCTAGAATCAAAATGTGGGTTGTCTACAGATTCTTTCCTATGTATTGATATTTTGTTGATGCTCTAATGCTTATGTTCATATGTTCCATGCTCTCACTCCCTCGCCATGTACATATTCGTGATCTGTATTATTATGAGAACTTATCGAATCCAAGTAGTTCAAATGATGAGCTGGGTACCTTCCAATGTGGAGGTCTACTTCGATACCTTTACCTATAAAAAAAATTATTACGAGAACTTGCTCTTACGGGCTCCTGTAGTGTGAAACATCCTGATCTTGTTTTGTACTAGTGCTATTGTTTATACTATTTGGGCATGTTGTATGCTGTTTTAGGCTTTTACATCTGGCGTTTTCAGTGGTAAAGATCCTCAATGTCCGTCCTTAAATTTCATCATGAGATTATATAGTGTAAAGAGCTTCTGGTAATCAAAAGTTTCTGTTACCAGCAGACATCTTGATGCCTGCTGCTACACCAAGATCGCCTTGGCTTAGTGGTGTGAGTGTATGTGTGAGTGTGGGTGGTTGTGTGAGGTCAAGCGTTCGAATCTTGGTAGTACCTAAAAAAATTTTTTTAAAAAAATGTCTGCTGCTACTTAGCCAGAAGATTTGCCTTTGTTGATGGTGGATGTTGACTTAAGGTGATCATTCATGTATTGCTTAAAATATTCGGAATCACTCGCCATTCTAGCTGTTATTTGATTGTTTTATTACTGTGCTAGAGATTAATAAGTGCTTTATGGATTCTGCAAATAACCTGTTTCAGTCGATATATCTGCAAGTAAAAGAGGTTTGCACACAGCACTAGCTAGTACAAGATACCATGATCATCAAGTTTTCTTCTATCTGGAGCAGGAAAGATGCAAGACGCTCTATCGTTATCCGAAACTGAGTTCAAGAAGATTGTCAAGACCAATTTTATGGGTCCATGGTATCTTCTGAAAGCTGTGGGTAAAATAATGCGTGATCAGAAATCCGGTGGATCAATTGTCCTCTTGACCTCAATACAAGGATCTGAAAGAGGGCTATATCAAGGTTCAGCAGCATATGGTGCGTGTTTGGCCGGAATCCAGCAGTTAGTAAGGGTAAGTATACCACATTTTGGTTCTCATGTTACTGTATTTTACTGCATCACCTGCTTATGAGGCTGTAAACTGATGCGAGTTCCCATATGATGTATTGTTCATGCCATAACCACAGACTTCCGCATTAGAGTTGGGAAAGCATCAGATCAGGGTGAACGGAATAGCTCGCGGTTTGCATCTTGAAGACGAGTATCCGGTGTTTGTGGGGAAGGAGAGGGCGCAGAATTTGACAAAGGAAGTCACACCTTTGCATCGTTGGCTCGACGCTAAAAATGATCTTGCTTCCACTGTCATTTATCTGATCAGTGATGGCTCCAAGTATATGACTGGAACAACCATTTTCGTGGACGGGGGGCAGTCTCTGGTCAGGCCTAGAATGCGATCCTATATGTGAAAACTCCCAAGTACACATTTGAAGTTGCAAAGTAGATGACTTGTACTGCTCCGAACACAATAAAAAATCTACAGATTGTATTTACTGTACTTTTGAAAACTTCTGTCAAACAATCTTTATCATTGATTGGTCATGACATCTTGAGTTACTGAATTTATTAAGCTATATGTTGTATGTTCAGAAAAATTTGAAACTTGCATTCCCTGCCCCACTAATGTTGTGGTGTTAAATGATCTTAAAATGCATTTATCTAATGTGTGCAGGACCATGGACACTGATGAAACGGGTTGTCCTAGTGAGTGAGGATCTCAATTTAAGTAGGAGGTACAGGTTTGAATTCCATTGGGAACAAACAACTCGTCTGGGCCACCACTACAAGCTTAGGCCTGAGTTTGACTTGGTTCATGAGGGGGTGCTTTTGTATGAACCTCTATGGATTAGATAGACCCGACAAGACATGAATACCATAGGTTATGAAAAAAAATGGACAATGGAGATTCGGACATAACTACTGGACGTTTTAGGAGAATGTATGATGAATTTGTCATGCCACTTGATACTTGGACAAGAGGGAAGAGACAAGATTATTCAAGAAGCAAAGAATGAAGGGACCGATGCCTGAGCCTGATACAACCGAACCTTTTTAGTCACCAAAAAGGCGCCTTAATGGATCAGAAATAATATTACGGCGGCTTCGCCTCTGAAAAAATCTAAAATCTTATTCCCTAAATCTAAGAACTAAACCGAATAAACTCTAGGGCTAAACCTTATAAACCCTAGGGCTAAACCCAATAAACCCTAGAGCTAAACCCCAAAAAAGGGAAAAAAAAAAAAAAAAAAGAGGGGGTGCGCAGGGGGTGCCCAAAAGGGGTACCTCATATCGGTTTCGTATTAATACTGTACATATACAATGTGTTTAGTGAATTGTATATAACTACATAGAATGACCTTTATATGCTGACTATATAAGCTAACGTAATATTGGAGCCTCATTGGTGGATTCTTTCACGATCCAAAATGGTATCACACACTTCGTCTTCTTAAGAAATTATCTACACTATGGTCCCGAATAATAATTTTAGTGTTGTGATACGATACTTAAGATTAATCTCATCTTAAAAATGTGAATATTAATGAGAAATTCTAGCTCAAAGATGAGATTGATATTAGCCGTCAATGTTGAAATATTTCCGACACAGATTTCAGAAAGAGTTACAACCAACTTATAAGAAAATTTGTTGCTACAATCTTTTCAACTTTGATTCAAGGTTTTAATGGTTTTAGGGTTTAGGGTACCTCATCTTCCTTATAAGTTGGCCCACATGTGCATTTGTATATACGAGACCCGAGCCCAGAGAGGGAGTCTGTTTTCTAACATTGTATCGAAGCGGGCGATCTACGGTCCGAGAGTGTTTTCGGGAAAGTTTATGAGTATTGACCCTATAGGTGGGCCCATGTGGGCCTTAACTTGGGCATTGTGTGTCTGGACCTCGATGATTGTTTCCGAGATCCTTTTGACTGTTTTCGGGAAAGTTCGAACTGTTGGTCCCATAATGGGGTGTGACCCAATTGGATATTATCGGTGTGGGTAGTCTATGTCTCAACAAGGTTTACCTAATTGGACCTGAGGGGAAGTGTTGAAATATTGTCCCACACAGATTATAAGTTAGCCCACACGCGCACCAGCACACACGTGACCCGAGCCCTAGAGAGGGAGTCTATTTTCTAACATGGTATTGGAGCGGACGATTTGTGACCCGAAATTATTTCCGGGGTAAGTCCCGAGTAAATCGGACCCATGGGTGGGGGTCCGTAGAGGTTTAGTCCAAATTGGGTATTGTTGTGGGGACTTCGATGATTGTTTTCTAGGTTCTTATTATTATTTTTGGGAAAATAACGAGTATTGACCACATAATGGGGTGTGGCCCAATTAAGCATTATTTGTTTGGTAGTCCAAAACTCAATATGCTTTATCTAGTTGGACTTGAGGAGAAGTGTTGGAATATTGTCTCACACGAATTTCAGAAAGATTTACAAACCAACTTGGTATCAAGGTTTTAATGAGAGTGACTCAGATCTTCCTTATATGTTGGCACGCACGTAGCTATTTTCTAACATGATATCGGAGCCCCAGAGAGAGAGTTTGTTTTCTAACATGATATCAGAGCGAGCAATCTACGACGCGAGAGTATTTTCGTGAAAAGTCTCGAGTATTGGCCCATGAGGAATTTAGCCCGAATTGGACATTGTGTGTTGGTCTTGATGATTGTTTCCGAGATCCTTTTGATTATTTATGAAAAAGTACGGATTGTTGGCCCATAATGGAGTGTGACCCAATTGGATATTATTAGCATGCAATTCTCAATAGGGTTTAACTTTTTTTTTTGATAAGTAAGGAATCAATAAGGTTTAACTAGTTGGACTTGTGTAAGAGTGTTAAATATTGTCACACGAATTTCAGAAAGAGTTGCAAACCAAATGTGGTGTAACAATTTATGACATTGGATTCAAAGATTTAGTAAGAGTAATACATATCTCACTTATACATGTGCTCTGTTCACATGAAGTCTATTTTCTAACCGTCATAACACAACATAAGATGCTTAAAATTACAATTCTAGACCTTACTGGTATGCCCTTCCATCAAAGTTTACTGTTTAAAATCTCTAAGCCGTCCTAGTTCCTGTCGTGGACCCCGTGTGCTAACTTCTTACTCCCCATTGAATCTTCATAATTGAAGCATTCCTTCCACTAACTGCAAATATTCCTCCTACGCCGTTGCTTCAATCTGTCTTATCAGTTCTCCATCTTCGCCCCCATCCGCACACGCCATGGTGAATAGTTTGTATGACGATGGAAACTTGGAAAGGTTCATGAGCTTCGAGAGAAGCATCCATTTCGCAAACGAGCCTTATAATAATGCAGCAAACAGTAATACAAATTCTGTGGCCATGGAAAGCAGCACTGATGTTCAGATGGGATCATCAGTTGGGCTTGGGATTGCTAAGCAGAAGGGTGGAAAGAAAACCAGAAGGCCCAGATTTGCTTTTCAAACCAGAAGCCAAGTGGATATACTTGATGATGGATATAGGTGGAGGAAGTATGGTCAAAAAGCGGTGAAAGACAACAGATTCCCAAGGTATATATATATGTGTGGAAAAAACTTCAAGTTCCCTAAGTTACTGTCCGAATCAAAATGTTATCATACCGACGTCTAATTGTGACCGTCGGATATTGATCTGACGGTTATGATGAGACTCTGTTTGAGAAGTAGGTCACCTAAGCCGCTTAGGTGCTGCCTAAGCGCTAGTATGTTGTCCTCTGCCTTATCCGAATTACCGCTTAAGTCGCTTAAAAGCCCGCTTAGGTGGGCGACTAGGCCTCTTAGGCGCTGAACGGGCCCTGACTGTCCAGGGTCCGCATAGTGCTTTCTCGAACACTGTGATGAAACAATCACTTGAATGATAATGGTCATTTAATGGTCATGATTACAATTCGAGATCATAAGAATAGTAATCAGTACCATAATTCGGGACGTGGAAATTTCTCGTGCGTGTGCCTAGATGATAAACGGTTTCATCTGCATTGCAGCAGGTTAACCTGACTACTGAACCACATGTCGATATAACTGTTTGCAGAAGCTACTATCGATGTACTCATCCCGGATGCCTCGTGAAGAAGCAGGTGCAGAGGCTTTCACGAGACGAAGGTGTCGTCGTTACGACGTATGAAGGAGTTCATGTGCATCCGGAGGAAAAACCTAATGGTAATTTTGAACAAATGCTCAATCAGGTTCACATTCACCCTACTTTTTGAACTCTTCTGGTACCGTTCGAGTGAGGTGCAGAAGCATATGATATGCATGTGAGAGATACAAACAAGTTTTTTTTTTTGGTAAGTATACTTTCTGTGATCAAACGAGTGATCAGTATACTTTCTGTTTGTCCATGGACTCGGTATTTTTTTGTCGAAAACAATATAGCCAGCACTATGTCTGGAACTGGAAGAATCTAGTCGAAAATCTCAGCATCATTCATCAGTATAATAAACACGATACCAACTCTCGGCTAAAAGAAAATAAGTTGTTGGCCACCACCTCTATTAAATCAAGCAATTCACTTTCATTCCGGGACACCTGAGGCTTTGAAAAAAAAAAGGAACACTTTGAATAGAATTTTGGTCCACTCGTGATTTTCTTCCGATGCTGGTACCTGGTACGAGTTTTAGCTATCTGAGTTGGGCAGTCTCTCTGCGTCAAGGCTGCTAGCACCTAGACGTGTCCATATAAGCGGCATAAGCAGATACTTAGCCAGCACTTAGATAAGACAGAAGAAGTCCGCCCCAGCATCTAGGTGCCGCTCAACACTTTCTAGAACCTTCAGCGTGAAATATACTCTTCCTTATTAATGATCCCGCTGATGAGGCTGATATTCTGATTATGCCTGGCATGTTGCTGCTCACGAGATCAATGAACTGAAAAAACACCCAGGAAGGAAGAAAAACGGTTCCATCGAGATACCCTTCACCTATGTGCCTTCTCCCCTCGAAGGCGACACTGGGAACACTTAGCCTCGACAATATGAATATAAAACTATATTTTGTTATTAGGTACTTTCTGGTTAGCCTAAGCTCCAATTGAGAGCTCGACTTTTGCTCCTGACATCTTATTAATAAAACAAAAGTTTGGATTTAAAAAAATCTCAAATAAGGTAAATGATAAGATAATGTACTATACATGAGCTTGAGATACCTTACTCCCAACGGGCCGAATCTAACCATAGCATAGCATGTCGGAAGAAATAGAACAAATCATTTCGCAAACACAAAACGGCTGTGCAAGTGTTCCCTGCAGAATTCTTTTTTTTTTCTTCCCTGCAGAATCTGCACACTCTAAAACTTCCCAATAGTTCCTCAGGCGCGAATCAGATCTAGTGCTTATCCTCCTTGGGGATATCTTTCCTTGGAATTTCCTTGGGTTTTGATTTCTCCATCTCCCTGCAGTAAGATCAAACACAAATTACTGATAATGTAAGCAGTCGGAAAAATGAGTAACTTCAGCTGATTGCTCATCATTCATGCAATTGTTAGGACTCAAAATTCATAATGACAGTTTCAATTCCACAACGAAGGCAGGTTGGCTGCTCATATACCAAGATATGCGGGATCGAGAATCTAAAGTCACAACTTCTCTAAAGCATTCGAAACATTAAAATTCCATCACTGATCAAACTCTCAGGCAACATCAATTTTCATAAAACCTGAAGAGTCAAATTATCCAGTCTAAGGAGTAAGAATTGATACCAAAGAATCCAAACTCCCTCACAGAATATGCTAACACTCCAAAGATTTTTTTTGGTGTAAAAAAACAGGTAGCAATTGAAAATGAGAGTTCAGGTGCATACTTAGCGGCAGTGCTTGATTCTTCCTCGAGCCAGTGACGAATGTGACGGATGTTCCGGCGGAAGATTGTTGCCGACTGTTTCACATCACTGCGCAATACCATCACGACAGCGCCAACTCCAAGGACGGTCAGTATGAAATTAGTCAACGCCATTTTCTTCGTGCAATCCCAACAGGAATGTCAGATTGGTGAATGCCTACAAAGCAAGAAATTGAATATCAAACATAAAAAAGCAAATTCGATGCCAAATACGGGATTTTGAACTATGAAACATCCCTACAGCTATT
This sequence comes from Pinguicula primuliflora, assembly GCA_025802335.1. Lineage (NCBI taxonomy): Eukaryota > Viridiplantae > Streptophyta > Magnoliopsida > Lamiales > Lentibulariaceae > Pinguicula > Pinguicula primuliflora. The sequence continues at coordinate 2,373 of JAOYMZ010004040.1, read as the reverse complement.
AATATAGGGAAACTGAGATATTTGGTTGTGTAATGTAATGCAGCTGGACCAAGGCAATATGTTTAATCTTCAATCGTAAAGCGAAGAATCAATGAAGCATAAAAAGCTACAAAGAACATTCAAGTTATATAAATATCCAATCCTATCTCCAACAGTTAATGTATTCAAAGAACCTACTGCGGAAAACAGATTAATAGAAGAAAATGGCTCAGAAGAGAAACACAAGTTTATGAACAATAAAAAAATGATTGCAAGTCGTAAACCCCAGACACTGACGTTACGTTTTTTGAACAACCATGGGGATAAACAGAACATGAACTACGAGTATGGGAAAAAATAAAAATAAAAAATGAACTGCAGGCAGTGTATCCTCGATTAAGAAAAATAAACAAATAATTGGCAGGATAAAATAGTGTGTTATAAGTTATAACTGATACAAACAAATGCCAATCAGCTGAACAAACATTGAGTAAATGGGCCTGGTTTAATAAACAACATAAGATGCTAAAACATACGGACTCATTAAGCTATTAATCTGAGCTAGATAGAAGTTAACTATTTGGCGATGTGTTAAATAAGTAAAATGCAATATTGCGAGACTGCACCTAACTTCGCCAATCGCAACCTCTTCTAAAATAAATCTGCCGATGAAGAATTAAACGCTTGATAAATGATCAGCATGATCTAAAACCACAGAATACTATTTCCCATGAAGTAAATGTATGATCCTTCGGTGTAGGCTGCTCCTCAGCGTAAATATATGATATCAATGTTGAAGCACAAGATTGAATCCATCAAACCCAATATAGCATAATGTGGAACTGGACTCAAATATTTAGCCAATGAGTCAATAAAGACTAAATTTGCAGCTTGAATTGTAAGGCAAACTAACTTGTGACTAAAGCTAATGCTCAGGTCATGCAATGGATCCGGGATATATGTTCTTAATTAAGTTTTGTTTCTTCCGACAACTCTCAAAATGACTATGCTGACCGAGGAATCACTGAGGAATAGTTCATACAGGAATTACAAGAAAAAAATTCCAAGATAAGCAATTAAAAGCCGTAAAATCCTAATTCGAAGCCAAAATGTTCAAGCTCTAATTTTGCATTTCGAATTCCAAAATTTTAAGCCCGAATTTCAACTTCTAATTGAAAAGGTTGAAACCCTAATTAAATCTCATCTCATCTCTTCAAAATTCGAGTACCCGAAGTTCACTTTGAAAGAGATCATTGAGAATTCTAAGAACTCATCTCTGAGTTGCAAGTTACTTTCACTGGCATGGAAAACATAATTTCGAATTCGAGGACATAAACTCGAATTCCCGTCGAAATTTCGTACAGAATGGGAAAACAAATATGTAAGGAGAAGCTACAAACTTGCTTACTTGACGGAAAAATCGGAGACCACAATTCCCACAATGGCACCTGCTGAAGATGGAAGGACAAATTTGCGGGAGAGAAATCACCGTAGAGAAAGAGATTGAGACCGAAGGAGAGTGACTGAAATTCTTTGTTGGTCTTTTTTCGGTTTAAAAAGGCCGAAGTGGGTTTAAAAATTCGGGATGTACAAAATTTAGGGTTCTAATATCGATTCACCAAGCTACGTCTTACCAATCACTCACCCTCACAACCACAGAATGCGGCCACTGATGCCGTCTGAGGTTGCGGCATCCTTAGCCATTTCGTCAACCGACTAATTTTTTGGTCGATATTGGTATGACCTTTGCTAACCGACAGTAATATCAATTATTTTACCAATATTTTTTTTAATTAGAAATTATAATTTAATATAAGTTTCTTTCTTCCATTTCATTTCATAATTGCGACTAGATTTCACCCTTCACCGTGGTAGATTCCGCATCTGGCCGAACGCGGCAGTTCTGGATCGAGATCCCTGTGTTCTCGTTCGGCAAAAAATTGTTGCATTGTCAAGTGCAGAGATTGAGTTTCATGGAATTGAAAGAAAAGTTATTGGGATACCCAGATTGAAAAAATCAATGACAGAGTCGGGATTTATCCCAGAATACCCGTATCCATTGCATTGTGCCAACAAGGCAGCAGAGAATCTTGTACAATACTACAGGACTAAATATGTGATGGTCAATAGATATTTCATCAAAGAGAATGTTGGAGACCGGAGTCATTTGCTCCCATTCATTAAAGAGATTTAACTGTTCTTAAAGATGTGCCAAATAGAACCAACATGTTTGGTGTGGCGGTTGAGCACCTCATCCCTTAAGCATGAGGTTGGGAGTTCGATTCTCACCCATGTGAATGGAGAGAAACATTTGGCAAGTCATTTACCACTTAGTGTGCTCACCCGGGACGGAGGATTAGTCTACTGGCTGCCGGCCGGTAGGATACCTTGCAA
>JAOYMZ010004039.1:0-39623 GCA_025802335.1 Pinguicula primuliflora | reverse complement strand
TGAAGGAGTTGGATATCAAAATGGAGACTGAAGTATTGTCTGATGGTGAGAAGCTGGAGAGAAAGGCAGCAAGACTGGACCTTTTGAGACTTTCTACTATGAAGGGTGGATTAATATACCAAAAATCAAGACATAAGTGGTTACGTTTTGGGAATGCAAATTTAAGCTTCTTCTATGCTTCACTACAGCAGAATAGGGCTAAGAATAGTGTATGAGGCCTTTTAATTGATGGAGAATGGCGGACTGAAGTACAGGCAGTGAAGCAAGCTATCCATGAGGATTTCAGACTACACTATACTGAATCTCCACGGGTAAGACCTAGAGTGGCTTGGTCAGTAAATAGGAGTGTATCAATGGAGGAGAATAATGAGTTGGTGGCACCTTTCTCGGAGCAGGAAGTATGGGGAGTGGTGAGCAGTTGTGGGAGTAGAAAAAGCCCTGGACCGGATGAATTCAACTTCAAATTTATCAAGCATTTCTGGCCTGTTCTAAAGACTGACTTTATGAGCTTCTTTCTAAATTTTGGGGCACATGGCAGACTAGTGAAGGGAATAAATGGCACTCTAGTTTCTCTTGCTCCTAAAAAGGATAATCCGCAGACGATAAATGACTTTCGTCCTATATCTATGGTCGGTTACGTCTACAAGATTCTCTCAAAGCTATTAGCAAAACGAATGGCAAAGATACTACCTTCTCTAATATCTAAAAACCCGACTGGTTTTATAGCTGGGCGATCTATTCTTGACAGTGTAGTAGTGGCTAATTAGGTCATACATGAATCAAAGGTACGCAGGAAGCTGTGTGCTCTATTAAAAGTTAATTTCCAGAAAGCTTTTTATAGTATTAACTGGGAATTCCTGTGGAATATTATGGAATCTATGAGCTTCTGTGCTAAATGGATCTGGTGGATCAAAGAATGCGTTCAGACTGCTTATATGACAGTGACTGTCAATGGTGGTAGTCCTTGTGGAGAATTTCATATGGAGAAGAGGTTGAGACAAGGGGACTCTCTATCTCCATTGCTGTTCGCAATAGTGGTAGAGGGTCTAAATCTTTTGATAGAGTCGGCAGTTGACAAAGGGAAGCTGATGGGATATAGATTCGACGTCAATGGGCTATCCGTAACTCACCAACAGTTTGCGGATGACACCCTTCTATTCACTAATGGCTCAATGGACGATATCAGAACCTATCGGCGGATCCTGCAAATATTTGAAGTGAGTTCGGGCTTGAAAGTTAATTTCGCGAAGAGTAGATTGTTTGTGCTCAACCTAGAGCATGATATGGGGACACTGCAGGCAGATACTCTTCACTGTTCAATAGACACTATTCCATTCCTATATCTTGGGATTCAAGTGGCATGAATCCACGAAGAATCAGATCATGGAAACAAGTCCTAGATGGAGTGGAGCAGAGACTAAAAAATTGGGGAAAAAAGCATATCTCGTTGGGTGGAAGAATTACGCTGATAAAAGTAGTTTTGTCAAGTATACCTACGTACTACTTCTCATTGTTTAAAGCCCCTAAAGCACTCATAAAGAGAATCACACAGCTGCAAAGGAGATTTCTATGGGGAGAAAAAGGGGAGGATGCCAAACGTATATCTTGAGTTAAATGGAAGCATGTATGCTATTCTAAGGAGAGAGGGGGCCTGGGGGTGAAAGCAATGGGGCAATTTGACCTAGCTTTGCTAGGGAAGTGGCCTAGCAAACTGCTGATGGAAGAAGAGGGACTCTGGAAGGAAATTATTGAAGGGTGATATGGGAAAATTAGGCTGAGAAACATTGCAAAGAGGGTGCATCCTACTAGTTCGGCATGGTGGCAAGACATCCAGAAATCAGTGACATCTAAACCTTGGTTCTATGAAGCTTTTAAACGCAAACTGGGGGATGGAGCAAGCACGGAATTCTGGCACGACCCTTGGCTGTTTGAGCAGCCATTATCTGCCAAATTTCCGGCTATATATTCCTATGCAGCGGATAAACATATTAAAATCATAGATAAGGGCTTCTATGATGGAGATACCTGGACTTGGATGTGGACCTGGACACATCCGTGCTCAAATGCGGCCATAGCTGAATTCCTGGAACTATGCCACAGTCTGCAATAGGCTCCAAGCCCAATCAATATTTCTGATTGCTGGGAATGGACGGACACAACTAGAATCAGATACGAGACAAAGGAATTCTATATAAAGCAAATGCAGATTTCCTGGACTCATCAGGAAGCTTACGAAGGAGCTAAATTAGCCTGGAACAAGATACTACCTTTGAAAATTGCAAGCTTCAATTGGAAGCTGCTTCAGTGTTGCCTTCCAACTCTGGATATTCTCCAACGAAGAGGGGTCGAATTCGGTCATCTGTCCATTATGTGGTCAAGAGCCGGAGACAGTGAGCTATTTGTTCTTATCATGCTCATATACTTACCAAATTTGGTGCAATATACATACCTGGTTAGGGATCTGCCCTGTGTGGCAAATGAGCCTCTTCCACACCTGCGACAGTTCATGAATCTATCGGGCCCCCCATGGAAGAAGCACATATGGAATGGACTTTGGCAACAAATCATCTGGAACATCTGGAAAGTGAGAAATGGGAAACTATTTGAGGCCAGGAGCAGAACAATCGAAGATGTATGTGACGAAATTTGTTTACAAGTGTGGTGGTGTCTAAAAGCGCACAACTCGCTTCTACCTGGGACCAGCTTCGCCGACTGGTGCCGCGCTCCGGAGTTCTCAGTATTATGATGAGAGATTTGCAGGTTTTCCATGCCGACGAAGGTGGATTCGGATGGAAAGAAGAGCTTCCGGCCGAGAAGAAGAAGTAAGACGACGAATGAAATTGGGAAAGTAGAAAGTGTGGTTGTAAATTATATGTTGCTATTTTGTCTACAAAGGGCAAAATAGTAATTTTACATCAATAAAAAATATGACACCTTACCTATAAAAAAACATACTATTAAGGTTAAAATTAAATTTATTTCTATTTAAATACTTATTTACTTAGGTTCTTCTTTTTTTTGACACCAAATACATGGAAACTTAAATTCATAGGACATTGTTTCAAATTCAGGAACTGATATCAATTTATTATTTCAATGAAAAAGTACCTAACACATACAGTTAACCGGTACCCACCCCCCTCTTTTTTACGAGGTTCCACCCTCATTTTTCAGGTGAGAAAAGAATTGTATAATGTGCAGTATCTATGTGGTATACGGAATTGGTATGACAGATGAATCGGTATTTAACACTTTTGTGCGAATTTCCCGACCAATCAATCTTACAATACACAAGAACATTTTTCGGTATGTAAACGGACTTGTAAGGGATATATATATGGCCAAGTGGACAAGACTACAAATTCCATTTTTCGGTATGTAAACGGACTTGTAAAGGATATATATGGCCAAGTGGACAAGACTACACCTAGTGCATACAGTAAACCCGTACCAACCCTGAGCAATCCAACTATTTTGTTTGGCTTTTCGTACCATCTACGACTGAGGTCTGATTGATCTAACTCTGTTCCAAATCCATTTCTCTGAACACATTAGATTTTCATGTCTCCTGCTTTATTCTTCTCTCTTTCTCTCTATATAATATAATACCACCCATTTTAGTATCCTTCAAGACTCACAACTCCTCCCATGCAATTGCAAACAACGAAGTTGATTCAAGTGGTGGTCTTTGAGTCATCTTAAGTTGTTAGTGTTACGGGGAATTGAATTATTAAGGAGCTTCCTTCAGTTCAGTCCGAGAAAGTATGAGGGCTGGAAACTCAGCTGCTGACTCGTTAGATCATAAACTCATCGGTTTCTCCAGATTTGTATTCGATGGTATTTTGATCCAACGATGCAGGAGCTGTGTTCAGTTTCTCCTGTCACGTATTGGACTGAAGGGAGCTCCCTATGTTTAATTACTTGTGTTGAATGCACGGTGTTCAGTTTCGTCTGCATATTTTTCAGTATATTCATTTTTTCTGTGATTTCCTGTTCATGATCGTTTATCCTCAGGCTATGAATCCTCTGCAAGGTAATGGATTACCCATATGATGGTACATGGATGTCATCTAGGGTTATATTATAACTTATAAGGTGGATGCAATGAGCTAGAAAATATGGAGTTTCGGATTAGAACATACCTCTTGAATTTACAATTCTATATTTCTGCATTTGGATAAATACGACCTTGCTTTACATGATTTATACTTTCCGCATATTCCTAAGTGGAAGAGGGGACTCACTGTTTAGTGTTGCGATATCCTCTTTGTGCAACTGTCAGATTAGCCTGTCAGTAGTCCATACAAGAAAATGTTCACCCGTTCATTTGTCATACCAATCTCATCGTGCCGCACTATATACTGCACAGTCCTCCTCTTGTATGAACCTGCTCCTTCCTAAGTGATGAATATTATCATAGATCTTGAAAATTTGGTGCAAAATATGTTTTTTTTTATCAAATATGATGTGTAATCCTTTTTGGTTCATGCAAAGCGGCCTAAACACAGGTTCTGGCCCCAAGAATGTATGAGAAAAAAATTGTATAGTGTGCAATTTTTACGTAGTACTGCAGAATTGGTGTGGCAAGTAGGTCAGTGTTTAACATTTTTCCGTAGGTCCACTGATCAGCCAATCTCGCACACTATACAATTCTTTGATCACTGTATACTCCCAAATTCGAAAAACGGGAATATTTCTTTATTTGCCGACGAAAAATGAAGTTGGAGAAAGGTCAGAAGGAAGATGATACAGTTGAATCCAACCTGCCATGAACATGTACCAAAAGTGATAAATACACCAAAGACGAGATATACACAACTTCAAGTTCCAGGAAAGATGAGCATCCGAAGCCATCAGTGAACTCTTCTAAATTCTCACTAGTTTTCAGATTACACAACCTCCAATTCTACCATCCATCATTGCCATCATTTAACTCACTTCTGAAATAGAAATGGATCTCTAAAGTTTTCAACATACATACCTTCTTCATTGCATGGATGTGTCCTCCAGATTAGCACCTGTAGGATATGAAATAATGGCACGCGGCACAATCTCATATTAAGATAATCATCCATCAACATCCCAACCAACAACTACAAACCTTGTAGCTCAAACAGACTAAGCGGTTCAGAGGGAGGAGGAGATTGAAGAGGCTGTTCAGGATTACCTTGATCCAGGAGGGTAGTTTCAGGTTCATCGGGAGTGTTTTCATGAGGCACAAGCTCTGTTGGTGCTTGTGCTTGATCAAGAGATGGCGGCTCAAGTTGCTGATACTTGGGTTTGTTTTTCTCCAGGAGAAGATACGTCATGCTGTACCAAAATAAGAGTATTCGACTCTGAGCTATATTGGTTTCATCGATACGACTGCCTCCAAATGATAAGCGCTCCAGTGCCTGAAAACAAAAGGTAATGAAAAGGCAAGCTGAAGTGCAAAAGATACATGGAACCAAACATAACCAGTATATCCCGCCCTTAGGTAGGGTATGGGGAGGGTAGGATGTACGCAATTATACTCCCACCCCACAACACAGGATGGAGTGATTATTTTCGTGGAGACCCCGAGCTCGAAAAAAAAGAAAAATAAATAAAATAAAATAAAATAAAATGCAAATACAAATAATTAAAATGCAAATACAAATACAGATAAAAAATACAAATAAGAATAAAAATAATAATAATAAAGTAAAAATAATAGAATAATAAAATGGGAGAAACATTATAACTGAAATACCTACTTACCCCAACCATACACTACGTACATACCAAAATAGATGAGTGCCTATGCAAATAACCATCAAACTAAATAACTACCGGTCTAGAGATCAATAAGCAAATAACTACTCTATATAGCCTGATAGTTATTACAAAATAATGTAACAACGGAATTTTCGTGTTTGTACTCACTTGTTCGCCGGACTGAATATCAAATGTATTCTGATGATCAAAGTGAAGGCCACTGAACTCATTGATGCTGAGCCCCTGAAATGCCCTGGAAGAAAAAATAAAAAGAAGTAAGCATCCGTTGCAGAATTGATACCATGAAACACAAAAGAAGAGAGAACATAATATCATGAGTAGAGGACTACCATCTAATGAGAGAAGCATGAGGAATCCAGCGGAAGATGATTGGAGTGTTCTTAACATTGACATAGTAACCTCCAAACACAATGAAAACGGTCATAAGTGATGGCCCGAGTGCCAGAGCTGCTTCAGTAGTTGGCACCATTGCCCCAACTGTTAGGCCCATTGCTGATGCAGCAAAAGACTCCATCGTCACGATTCCGCAGAACTTCCCAAACCTTCACGACAAAGCTCTTCGTCAGCTAATATTCAACACAAAGGAAATTCACTCCAAGTGCGAGTTATTACATAGCTGAGAAATGAGGTAACCTTGAAATTGTTGGATGAAGACGAGTCATAGGATACAAAATAGAACCAAAGAGCAAAGGGAATGCTGCTCCAACTGGTATCTCTGCTAGCAATTTTGATAGTAAGTACGGCCCCAGGGAATACGATCCTTTGGCCCTTTCTCTATCAACAATTGCACGTTCCTTAGGGAAGACGCCGGCAGTCTTTGTGAGTGCAGCCATAGCAGTGCTTATGGCTGCTACCTAAAGAATACAGCAAACAAAAAGACCACATCATATAGAAGTGAAAGGTCCTTTATGACAAGTGTTTGTCCATCCACTTTTAGTTTGATTCGAAATCTGACCGCAGATTGTTGTCAAGCTATGGAAATTTTCAAGAGAACACCAATCACTGATTTTAGGAGAAGATATTATGTTAATAACAAATGAACTTGCATTTCAGCTTATTCAAAATGGGAATACTACAAACAAAGAAAGGATTTGGGTCCAACAGAAATGCAACAAAATGACCCTGACCATAACTTAGTATAATATATAAGAAAGATGAAAAAAGTCGAAGAGTTTATTCCTGTAAGTGCATTTCCAATCTGAACACAGATTTTCGACAATAAGATATGGAAAAGATAAAAGATGGCATATAATGAAAAAAAACAGAATTCGGCCACGACAAGTCACCATGGGTGCAAAACGCTTGTGAGACAACACAGAAGGATGGAATAAAGGTAGATTCTGGATAGTAGATCACGGAAATGTTTCTGGAAACAATTTTGCTATCCAGCATTAAGTGATAGTGTAGAGAAAAAAAAAGATAGTATAGAGTGTTGCAAGTCCACCACCATTATATTATCTAAGGGGACAGAGAAAGGAACAATAAATTCAGGGACATTAGGAAAGCAGAACAGGTAATGATTATACACAGGTTAATACTAATCCAGTTCTTATTAAAAAAAATTACTAATTCAGTTGGACCGTGCTTCATCTGCCTGAGAATTCGACATTAATAATAATAAAGTAGGAAAGCATGAACCAAGGCACTTGAATACCTGAAGCAACCCCATTCTATCTTGTACTGATGTCTGTGATTTTCCCATCCTCCAGAAGACAGAACCAAATATAAGAGCTGATGCTATGGACATCCTGGCTCGAATTTTGTTTGTTGGACCATCTCGGGAAGCCTTTAATCAATGACCAGACGAATGAAAAGAGAAAAAAATCACCACATTATTTATATTTAGACAAACAAGACCAAATAAGGATCAGCATCTTAAATGAACTCTCACTTTCTGTTATTAGCTTGAGCCACCAGATCGGCATAAAGTAGCAAATGCAACAGTACAATTTTAAGAAAATTTATCTCACAGATGAGTGAAAGATACGTGATTAGAGAAAAACAGCAGAGAGCTCATAAGCACTGAAAATTCTCACTGACTGTGATGCTTACCTGCATCCATGCACGTTTAAGAAGTAACCAAAATTGCTTCCACCAATCACCTCTACGTTTGGAAATAGTTTCCTTCATAAATTTAGTGTTGTTCTCTGGATCAGGCATGATAAGTGAACTTGCATACAGAGTTAACGACGTTTGCTGGCTGAAAGATTCGATGAGACCATCTATTCTTTTCTGAGAAGTATAGACACTCGCAGCAGAACTATAATCTATTGAAATGAGATCTGCCAAAAACTCTGCCGGGTTGACATGATCAGGGCAAATGTACCTGTCATTACTCACAAAGCTTGCCATAAATTGACTATAAGAAGAAAACTATCAGAACATGTGAAGCAAATAATAGTCTAGACTAAAAGCAGTCACCACAACCCAAAATGATTGATGACCCCTAGGGAAAATAACTTATTTTTAAATAATTTAGCAGCCAATTTGCCATATCCTGGTGAACATCTTGTTTAAAAAGCCTACTATTTATTATCGATTCCCACTGTTCATCTCGACTTATTTGTGAAGATAGTGTGGATTAAGATCAAGAGACTTTGACGTGCCGGTCTAATGAGGCTTGTGATTGCTTGCGTTCAGATATGAAGTGCTTTCGTATAGCTTGTGTAATGCAAGATCTTCCTAATAAGCTGCAAACTAAGAGAATATTCTCATTTATACCATCAGTATCAAAATTTACTTAGATAACGTCAGTTCTATCGATTAATTCCTGACATGATATCGTACAGGAGAGTCAAATAATACAAGTATATCTTTGCTACTTGCACGCAGTATTCTTTTCAGAGAAGTCGTTCAGGGTCACCCTTTAGTTAAGAGCGAAATGATTCAACCTTATTTGTCTGCATGTTAACATATAATAGCACCGTTGAGGTCGTAATGACATATAAGTGAGTAGAAGAGACACAAACCCAAATTTGGAGAAGTGAGCCAGCAATTCATCACGTGCAGGGCCAGCATAGACAAGTGAGCCATCTGTGAGCAAGACGATGTCATCAAATTTGTCATATACTGAACCTCTTGGCTGGTGTATAGAGCAGATGACAGTATGTCCATCCTGTGCCAGTTGGCGAAGGGTCTCCATCACTTTCTCAGCCTGGAAGGCATCAAGTCCTGAAAGAATAATTGCATAAAGACCAATTGGTATGCTGTGTATTTGCCAAAATCATGGGTATAAAGGGTGGAGAAATCGGGCCAATCACCAAAGTATATAGTAAATCCAGTGTTGCATTTTAGTTGATGCGTAGGGATAATGCAGTAATTGAGGGCTGACTCAAAAAAATTAATATTAGGATAGCCAGGACGAATAAACCATGTAGACTAGCGGATCAAATTGGAAAAGTCACAAAGAACTGTTCGAGGCAGCAATGACTGAGCATTTTGTAAATATCATCACATAACAACCATCTGTCTCAAATGAATAATTTTAACAGAGTAAAATTTCTAGGAGGAGAATCAGCTTCCTACAGTAGTATAACTAAACATATCTAGTGATCGCGCAGTTAAGAGAAGCTGAAAAGGATATAATATAAATGGCTAAAAAGGATATTCATATAACCAACCAAATGACTGAGGTAACAAAGAATTTGTAGAAGAAGAGTTATCATGCCTGTTGTAGGTTCATCAGCAAAAATAATAGATGGACTAGCAATTAGCTCGCATGCCATTGACAGTCTTTTCTTTTCACCACCACTAATTCCACGGACTTTTGCATCCCCAACACGAGATTCAGCACAACTGACCTTTTAAGAAATAGCAAGTAAAGTCATAGAAGGCCAATGAAATTAGCTTTGGTTTGCATCTACATATAAGAAGTTGCTGCAATTATATTGCAAAATAAGTTGATCTGCTGCATCCGTAATCGTGGGGCTAATCTCAAAGCAACTGCGTGATGTGTCATTTTTCTTACATACATATTAGGCAACACAACCTGTTGCAGGGCGTAACTTTCCTCTAAAATTAATTGACGACAAATGCCAAGCACTTCGAATAGATAAATTAACTTTCAGTGTATCAGAACCAAGTAAATGCTTTGTTACCAGGCCAAGCTTGAACAGGAGATCATTCACATATTCCTCTCGCTCTTCCACAGAAGTTATATCCTCCAGCTGGAGTTCAGCAGCAAGAGACACTGTTTCTCGAACAGTTAACTGGGAAAAGAACAGATCTTCCTGCCTAACAAAGGCAATCCTGCTGACATTTATTTCGGTTAGATACTCTGAGCTGTAGAAACAGAAGGCATTTCAGAAAGATGCATTAAACATACTTGTAACCCTTATTTGAGAATGGCTTCCCGTTGAACTCTAACAAGCCAGACAAGTGCAACTTGGGAGATACCACCACCTGACCTGCCAGAACATTGAGCAAGGTAGTCTTCCCTGATCCTGATGGTCCCATGATTGCCAACAACCTGCCTGGTTTTGCTTCTCCACTTACATTTTTCAGCAGAAAACGGACCTAAAATGAAAAAGACGACATGGATTCATATGCGGCATCCATAGGGCGAGTCACCAGCATTCACCAATAGATGGTTCTAAATTTGCCAAAAGCCAAGAGGAGAACAAGTTGAAAGACATTTGGATTTTATCATGCACATATAATCTATCGTCTCTAATTACACAAATGAATCTTGTGATAGTCAGATGCTCAAATTGCGGACAGTAATAATCCGCAGGCATTAACAGAGTAACTCAGCTCAGTCATTAGCATTTGAACTTCCAATATTTTCCCAGCAACCCAAGACCAAGCAAAGTGCTTCTTCCGTCTTGCTACACGATACCACTCAACGACAGAACATAAAAAAACAGAACCTTTACTCGACAACACCATTCGAAGTCTCTGGTTGCATGAGCGTTAAACATAGCCAACTTACTGATTTGGATGATTTATCAGAAAGAGAGCAATTAATGTTAGTCCATTTAATCGTCACTGGTTCAACTTTTCCTTTCACCCGAACATCTTTCTTTTCCTCCTCGCCAGTTGGCTGAGCCTCGGGTTCCAAAACCGGGCCAGGTGCGGAGAAGAGGCGAAGCAGCAAAACCGCCGCCGCCGCCGCTAGTAGCCTCCCCAGTCCTCCACCTTTACCGATAATTTCCAGCATCTCTTCCCAGTGTACGTATGGCTCTTTAGTTCAATCCTCTTCTTCGTAGCCAGTCAAGAATTCGTCGTCCGCATTTGGTAGGACACGACGACGTTTAACATGCTGTTTTACAGAAAGATGATTTACGCGGATGAGGATGATATATGAAGTTCTAGAGTGTTTGACTGACGCGTGTCAACGACGAAGATAAGAATTTTTTTTAAAATTTATAAGAAAAATAGAAGTTGGGTAGTGCTCTAAAAAGGGTGGGAGAGTTTTTGATGTTCATAGTCGGCCTAGTGTCTAGTTAGTGTAAGCGCAACATAAGTAAGGCATTTGAGTAAGGCGTATAGCAAATAAAATACAAAACAAATATAAGGTGTATTTAAATTTTTTGTGCCGAATTTTGGTACAACTAGTGAAAACCACCGGCATGAAAAATTATAGGAGAGTAAGAGTATAACAGTCTATATCTCCTTTACAAAAATAATTGTTTTCGAGAAAATGTGAATATAAATGACTAATGGCTGAGTATTTAGTATAAGCACCAGAAATCTTCTTCCAAAAAAATGAACATAGATGTCAAGGATCAGAGCATCTAGCTTGCACGAACAATGTGTAGTCCATGCGATTGAGATCTTCCATGTATTAGCATCCTCCCTGCAATTCAAGCTCCGCTCCTATGGAATTAAATAAAAAAGCAACATAAGAATGTGATGCAAAATTTGAAATCATCTAAACAGCATCAAAAACCATCCGAGCAGCATAAAAATCATCTGAGCATCATTAAGATCAAAATCTTCTTTTGTACTGCTACTAGTGGATGAAATCGTACATTGACCAGAGATTGTGATCAAATTAATGGTGAGAACCTCAGTGGATAAATGAGCCACTTCAGGCGAGCGCGACATTGTCTTAATACATGCAACAATATTTTATAGATGATGATGGTCAATTTGCTACCTACGGTCTATGCCTCGCATGAGTTGTAGATACTTCAACATGAAGGGATTGATACTTCCTCATTTCGCCAATCCATTGGCGGCATAATTTGCCTCTCTGAAGCACTGCTAAAACATGACATTAGAAAACCAAAACTTGAGGCCTTAAATGTTTTAATAGTTAGCCTAATCCGTCAGGGAGCTGATTCCGGAGCTTCTCGAGCCTTTAGTAAAATACTAGAATCAACTTCTGTCTCAATAGAAAATATTTTTTGATGTATGCAAAGTTATGTACCCTCCAAAGTGCTTCTGCTTCAATGCTAGAAATCAACGAAACTAAAGATGCAAAAGCAAACCAAAAGTCCCCTTTGTCATCGCGATAACTCCACTTCCAGCTCTATACTAAGAAGAACTACCATCAGTGTTCAAAATTTTATTAGATGAAGGAGGTAGCCACTGAATATGCAAGATAGTCACCGCTCACATAACAGGAAAGATAAGATGAAGAGCTTCAAATTTTTCCTCATATGAGATACTCTTTGGAAGCGTAACTAGGAATACTGACATATATCCCATAGTAATGTAGAACAACAATACAACAATAAGCAAATGAGGGCTTCAAAGAACCAGACCTGATCTCACACCGACTTTTCCATGCTTCTCAACAAATGATAGGAGGTATGAGAGAACGAATAAAATTTATGGCAGCATCAGGTTGAACCTCCAACCAGCAAGCAAATCTCGATCTGATATCTAGAGCGGAAGGCACAATCTCCAAGATAGATTCTAAATGAGTCCATACGACTTGAGTAATATCACTCTCAGAATGTACATGATTGACAACATGAGCATTTAGAGGCTGTAATGATACCTTTTTCTTGAACATTAGCATCGAATGGAACAATATTATGAAGCACCCTCCACATATGAAAACTAACTTTGGATGGAAATAGAGAATTCCATATTACTTTAAAAATTGGCGTTGAGGCTACACGACGACAAATAATTTGCCAAGCAAATTTAATAGCAAATCGATCGTATGATGCAGACACCACATCTCCATCCTTAATTGGAGTCCACGAGATCCGAGGAATCAAAGAATCAACCAATGTTTCATGAAGTTTTGGAAAATCCAAACCTAATGATGAATATTAAGTTGTAAAGGAAGAGGTAGTATTATCTTCAATAAGGACGAGACAACTAAGGACGAGACTCAAATGGTGGAATAAGGAAGTCTTTGGTGACCTGAATGCAAAACTGCGTGCAGTGGAGTCTACTATGCAGTCACTGGACTTGAGAATGGAAGTGATGGATCTGTCACCAGAGGAAAAGCAGGAGAGATCAGATGCTAGGAAAGAACTTGTAAAACAAACTCTGATGAAGGACATGCTGATTTACCATAAATCGCTCAGCAAATGGTTAAAATTTGTAGATGTAAACTCTAAAATTTTTCATTCTACTTTGCAACAGAATCGGATTACAAACACAGTGAGGGGAATGATGGTGCAAGGAGAATGGAGAAGTGAGGTGCAAGTGGTAAAACAGTTCCTACATAATGAATTCAAGATGCACTATTCCGAACACCGGGATGATAGACCACTAATTGCTTGGACTATCGACAGACAGGTCTCTTATGCAGAAAATATGCAGTTGATAGCACCATTTCAGGAGGAGGAGGTATGGGAAGTGATAGCAAGCTGCGGAAGCCATAAAAGTCCAGGCCCAGATGGCTACAGCTTTAAGTTTATGTAGAAGTTCTGGAGGTCACTGAAAGATGATATTATGAGTTTTATGACTGACTTTTGGTGAGCTGCGAAGTTGGTGAAAGGATTAAATGGCATGCTGGTTGCATTGGCCCCTAAAAAGGCTAGCCCTAAGCATATTTCGGATTTCCGTCCAATTTCTATGGTAAGTAGTATCTATAAGATACTATCCAAATTATTGGCTAAACGACTGGCTGCTTTTCTGCCTCATCTGATTTCCAAAAATCAGACAGGTTTCATCCAAGGAAGATATATTCTAGACAGTGTTGTTGTAGCAAATGAGGTAATCCATGATTATAAAGAGAGAAGGAGGAGGTGTGCTCTATTGAAACTAGACTTCTAGAAGGCGTTTGATAGCATCAATTGGAGATACTTATGGCATCTAATGGAGTGTATGGGATTTCGCACTAAGTTCGTGGACTGGCTGAAGGAATGTGTGCAGACAGCCTTCATGTCAATAACTATAAATGGAAGTGTGTGCGGCGAGTTCCCTATGCGTAGGGGGCTAAGACAGGGGAACTCTTTATCGCCTCTACTATTTGTTATTGCTGAGGAAGGGCTAAATTTGATGATAGGACAAGCAATAATGCATGGAGTGCTGGAGGGTTATAGATTCAACAACTTTGTGGTCACACATCAGCAGTTTGCTGATGATACCCTACTTTTCAGTAACGGTTCTGAGGTGGACTTAGTTACTTATAAGAGAATCTTACATTTCTTCGAAGGCAGCTTGGGATTAAAAGTGAATTTTGCAAAAAGCAAACTGTTTGTCATACACATCCTGCAATCTGAGGCAGAAAGACAGGCAACAATGCTGCATTGCCAGTTAGATGACATTCCATTTGTCTATCTGGGAATACAGGTAGGTATTAATCCTAGAAGAATAAAATCTTAGAAGCCTGTGGTGGATAAGATTAAACAGAGGCTGGACAGGTACAGAAAGCGGCATATATCGCTTGGAGGAAGAATAACTATTCTCCGGGCAGTGCTGACCAGTATTCCAACTTATTACCTATCTCTGTACAAAATACCAGTTGGAGTGCTCAAACAGATTGTGAGAATGCAGCGGCAGTTTTGTGGGGCGAAAAAGGAGACAATGGCAGGCGCATTGCTTGGATCAGTTGGACAAAAATATGCTATCCTAAAGTTAAAGGGGGATTGGGTGTCCGACAGCTCGCTGAATACAACTTAGCACTTGGCAAATGGCCAAGTAAGCTGCTGATGCAGACCTCAGAAACCTGGGTTTCTGTTATTAAGGACAGATATGGTGAACTATATATTGACAGAAGGCTCTACAGAACGGAGTTATCCCGGAATAGATACTCTACATGGTGGAGTGGCTTATGCAGCCAGATTATCTCTAAACCATGGTATTCTAAGCTATACATGAGAAAGTTGGGGAATGGTACTAAAACCTCGTTTTGGCTAGATAGATGGCTGGGCTTAGCGTGCTTTGCTATGGCATACCCTAACCTATATAATAATGTTGCAGACAAGGAAGTAACAGTGGCAGGAAAAGGGGTGTACGCAGAGGAAATTGGAGTTGGTTCTGGGTCTGGCTCCTACCATGCTCTAATGATGCAGTAATTGAGTTCTACCAACTAGCTCACCTCTTCCATTCTGCACCAGTTCCATCAGAAGCTGAGGACTTGTGGATTTGGGATTCTCCTACTGACACCAAATACGAGGTTAAAGATATATATGAAAAATGGATGCATTCAGAATGGATCCAGCAGACAGCTCATGTAGGAGCTAATAAGGCCTGGAACAAACTCCTACCTCACAAAATACAAAGCTTCACCTGGAAGCTTCTGCAGGACCGCCTTCCAACTCGGGATAACCTCCAGCGAAGAGGGGTGGAGATCAGTACACAAAATTGCCCAATCTATGGCACGGAGGTATAAACAGGGAATCATTTATTCCTGTTATGTCCAGTAACATACCTAGTATGGAAGAAAGTTGATAGCTGGTTGCAAATTCAAGGAGTTTGACATCAAGAATTAAACCTGCATCTTGACCAATTTATGGCGATTCAGTTTCCGCCATGGAAGAAGTTGGAATGCCTTGTGGCAGCAGATTGGGTGGCATATCCGGAAGCTTCAGAACACAAAGATCTTTGAAGATCGATTACTCCGAATTGACGATGTCTTCGAGCAGATTAAGCTGGATCTATGGTGGGACCGGAAGGTTCACAATAAATTGCTGCCTGCCGTTATAGCCGAGGTCTGGAGCCGGTCGCCAGAGTTCTGCTTGTTATGATGGCGGATCGATTTGGAGGTGAACTGAATTTGGGAGGAGGTCGATGAAGTCGGCTCCTCATATGTAAAAATGTTTCCTTTCGCGTTTGTACACCACGTATTTTCCTAATTTGGAAAATACAAGTAAAGCAGTACAACAAAACTTACCTATTAAAAAAAGTATTATCTTCAATAGCTACCAGAAATACCTATTTATCTTGCCAAAAATTACAATCAAGCTTTCCAACAAACCAATGAGTAAGTCACTTTTAACATCCAGCGAACCATACCCAAAAGGTGGAATTTTTGAATGTATTTTCTTAGAACCAGCTTCATATGGTTAGCTTGATATGGACAATTTTCTTTTCGTGTGGACAATTTTTTAGTAGAACCATCCGTTTTCGAAATTGATTGCACCATTGGAAAGCTTATTACATTGTAGATGAAAATCCTCATGGTTTGGTCCAGTTTCGACGACGTTATCACTGTTTAATTTAATTTCACATTTTCCCCTTGGGTTAAATAGTCCTAAATAGGATTTTAGAAATTTCCGGCGACGAAGTCGCCAGAAACCAAACAAAAGCATGAGGATTTTCATCTACAATGTATAAGCTTTCCAATGGTGCGATCAATTTCGAAAATGGATAGTGTTACGAAAAAATTGTCCACACGAAAGAAAAACTGTACTGACCACACGAAGCACTCCCTATTTCCTTAATAGCCAGATCCAAAAAAATGATAATACTTCTTCCACATATATCATAAACTGAAATACAATTCCAAATTTTACCATAATTTCATCACACAGTTATCATATACTTCTTGCAGCATACGACCACTCAAACCTCCTTAATCAAAAGGTAGACATGTAGATTTCAAAGCTATCGAATGAACTTTTTCTTTGCCATCTCGCCATCCCAATAAAAAAATCAGCAAAAAACTACTATCTTTTGTAGTATTTCAATCGACCGTTTCAAGATCATAATTTGAAATAGAGTTATACTAATCAGAACATGCTTAATTAAAGTCAATCTACTTCCACTTGATGAATATGCTTCATTCTAACCATCTAATTTCCCTTAAATTTTAAAATAACTGGGTCAGACAATGCAACCATTTATTTTTCAAAATTAAAGGAGCTTCCAAATATCAAATGTCAATAGGAGTTCCTTCTCCTCCAAAACCATTCTTACGGGACAACATTTCTTATTTCGGGGACAATAATTATGGGCCGTCAAAATTAATCGGACGACCCAGATTAAATAACAAAATCATTGCCTTTCAGGTTACAAAAAAGACCAGAATCCACCAAAACCCACCATAACCGATTGCTCCCTTTGGCGATAACTTTGAAGATGTAGATTCAGATGGAATTTTCTGATTCCTTGCCAATTCTTCCACAAAAGGCTATATTTTTAATCAAAATTCAAGTGTTGAAGAAATGATATATTTTTAATCAAAATTTAAAATCTATTGAATTAAAATTGTGCAAAAGCACCTATATGGCCAAATACTGGCCATTCTAATGAAACGATTTAGGACAGGGGCCAGATTTATTCACGCCTCGGGGGGCACGTGCCCCCCCCTTGAAATCGAAATTGTTCTTAATAGTTCCTAAAGAAGAAGTGTTGCAGAGGAAAGGAAGAAGTTTGGATGAAGAAGAAGAAGTGCTGCAGAGGAAGGAAGAAGTTTGAATGAAAGAAGAAGAAGTGATTTATATTTTTTTATATTATAATTAAGTAATGGTTTGTTTGATTTCAAAAATCTTGGAATCACTTTTTTGTTGGTAAGTGGGAAGAGAATGTAGTGCATCATGATCCATTATAATAGTATTTGTTTTGTTATTGTATTTATTCTTTCTTATTAATGTTTATGGTTTCGTAAATTCTGCTATTAATATATTAGTTGTTTGCTTTTTTAATATAGATATGACTTGCTAATTTATTTGTTGTTTTGTTTTTTTATCTTATGATTTAAATCAGATTATGCATCAAATTTTGTTATTTGTGTATTGCTAATTTGCATTATAAATATTGTCATTAGTATTTATTTTAACTTTCATTAGTATATATTTTCTCTATGTTAATACTTAGTTTTCTATTTAAATATATTTATTTTATTATTTATGAATATATGATTGAATCTTACAATTTACGATACGATTCAATTCATGATTTATAAATTTACAATTTCGATTCACGATTCGTATTTTACTTTGATAACTATGTATGAATATCTTAACATTACACTATTCTTATTAAAAATGATAATTTTGCCGAATTATGCACATGAGGCATGGAGAGAACAATTATAATCATTTTTTATATTATTTTTATTTATATTATTTAATTATTAATATATTTTGTAAATATGATTGTGCCCCTCTTCGAAAAATTCTGGATCCGCCACTGATTTAGGATGATACATCCTCATTTCCCTAAAACCTCTCCTCGACAAAGCACAGGTAGAGAAAATTCTAGGAGAGGAAAAAATATCACAGCCTCTATCTCATTTACAAAAATCATTATTCCAAAAAAATTGAATCTAAATGACTAATGTCTGAGAATATAGTGTAACCAACCAGAATCTTCTTCCAAAGTAGCTAAAACCGAGCATAAATGTCATGGGCAGAGCATCCAGTTGCAATGAACAAACTTTAGTCGATGCCCTTGATATCTGCCAGATATCCGCTTTCTTCATGTGATTCGAACTCCCTTCCAATTGAACTAATAAAAAACAACATAAGAATATGGAGAAATTTAAAAATAATCATAGCAGCATAAAAACACTCAGTCACATAAAAAATCATGCATCAGAAAGTTTGAAATCTTCTTATATGCTGCTATTATTGGACGAAATCATACCTTGTCCAGAGGCTATGGCCAAATTAATAGTGACAAGCCCCGGGGACAAAATGACTTGTTCCAGGTGAGGGTGACATCACCTTAATACATATAGTGATATTTTGTAGAAATTGATGGGCATTTTGCTTCCTACGATCTCCGCCTCGCATTAGTTGTGGATGGATTAACCAACTGTAGAAAATGTATTGGAAGATTTGTTCGCAAAGAGAAGCTTCTTGAGGACTTGATACTCTTCCATTTTGCCAATCCATTGGCCGACCACAGAATTTGTCTGTCGAAAATTGTGTTGGAACTTGATGTTAAGATATGCAATTTGATTTTGATGTTATAATCCTAAAATATGTGATTAGATTTTGATGTTATTACCTAATGGGAGAAATATCAAGCATCAAAGATATATGAAATAAAATTAATAAAAAATGAGCTGAAGAGGATTTTTGTTGACTCGATGAGTGAGCATCCGAGCATTCACAGGGTGTTTTGATGATTATAATTGGTCTGGTCAAGAGCTCTTTTTTGAGCTGTATAGCAAGAGAAGTCCAGTCCTTTTTGAATATTCAGTGGCTACCTCATCCAGCTAATAAATCCAAATTGAATAGTGACGGTAGTTCGTGAAATTATATGTCACACTCCTCCCAACACACACTCCACACTCCCATCTTACATGGGAGTGGGCCCCACACACACCACTAGTGCATGTGGGACCCACTCCCATGTGAGATGAGAGTGTGGAGTGTGTGTATTAGAAGGAGTGATGTATATCAAAATTCCGGTAGTTCTTCTCAGAATAATGTTGGAAGTGGTGCAGTCATTCACGATGACAAAGGTGACTTCTTCTTTTTTAGTAAGGTATTTGTATTGATTTGTTGCTGTATTTACATATATGCATGTGTTTTTAGCCCAATGGGTTCCCCTCCTTTATTTATACATTTATACACATCCTGAGATCCTTAATCCAATCTCCTAGGCCATATTCCAGGCTCAACAATTCGTGAACTTTGATATTTAACCATGTCCGCAGTTGCAACTCTTGCAACCCTTTGTCAATGGACGGTGGCTCCTGTTGAAAGATAGATAGATTCCGTAATCTCCAAATTATCCAGAAGGTGAATTGCCAAACCAGTTGCCATATCTTGCGAATACAACTGGACAAAGGATTATAAACTGGGGGTTGACAAAATCCAGCAATTCGACTAGGACATCTCGTGAGATTTGGAGCCATGATAAGCAGTTTCTCCACAGTTGGAGGGAGATTGGGCAATACAACAATAGATGAGAGGCCGATCCTTGCTCCAATTGGCAGAGAGAGCATGTTATCGCAGCCGAGAAAATGCCCTGCCGTAGTAGATTGTCTGCAGTTGGGATCTTATTTTGCAAAGCGCGCCAGCAGAATGCGCCGATCTTAGAAGGTACCAGTCGATTCCAGACTTTACCCAATTTTTCATTCATTTCGTCAAGAACCCATTCACTTGATGTTATAGCTGCATAGATTTGTGCAGTGATGAAATTTTGTGAATTCCACTACCAGGTATCCGTCTCATGAGTCCTCACACGGGCCTGGATCAATTGTGTTAGCAGATCATTCCATTGTGTCAATTCTGCACCAGTGCAAGGATGAGACCAACTCCAATTCCACCTCCAAACTCTCTAGGTATAATCGAAAAATCCCTTTTCTGTGAGTGTATGATTTTGATCCGTAGCATTCATGTATATATCAGGGTATTCCTCTGCTAAGGATCTATCCAGTAGCCAGTTGTTCTTCCACACCAGTGTCATCTCACCATTGCCAATCTTTCTTTTCAATCTACTCTTGAACCAGTCTGCATTCAAAATATATTTAGAGAAGTCTCGCCACCATATAGACTGAGTTCTGGAATTCAAAGAGTATGAATAGTTATGGAGCCGTATAGGGAGTAGATGACGCTTGCCACAAATTTCCTATGCCTCTCAACAATCGGATGCACCATCATTGATGACCCATTTCGAGTTTTCGAGCACTATTAGCAGATTCTTGCAAATATTCCTCCAGATAGTGGAGCCGTATGGGGAGGGGGCCTGCCTGTTAGAGCCTCGAAATCCATGTCTAAACCCCATTTGCCCAATAGGGATAGGTTGAATTATTTCAAGGATTTAAATCCCAGACCACCCTTTTTCATAGGGTAGCATAGCTTATCCCATTTGATCCATGAAATCTTTCTAGCTCCTGCTGCAATTTCCTCCCACGGAAATTTGCTCATAATGCTGGTCATTCTCTTCAGCACAGCTATAGGGGCCTTGTATATGGAAAGGTAGTATAGGGGTATAGATGAGAGGACTGATTTAATCAGGGTGATACGTCCACCCATAGATATATACCTTTTATCCCAGCCTTTTCTCCTTTTGTCCAAATTGTCGATGACTGGTGTCCAGGAGGTCACCAGTCTGGGATTTATCCCCAACTGCACACCCAAATACTTGAAAGGTATAGAACTTGTGCTGCAGTGCAGAACTGCGGCCTGAGTAGTAGCCTCTTCTTAAGATAAGTTAATTGACATCAAGTTGCTTTTAGAAAAGTTGACCTTAAGACCTGAAATGAGCTCAAAGATCCTAAGGACTCTTTTCATAGTAACTATATCCGCCACCGAACCATTGCCAAACATGATTGTATCATCTGCAAACTGTTGGTGAGTTACTCGTACTTCATTAGCACCTGCTTTATATCCTAATAACAGCCCCAAATCAGTAGCTCTCTTAGTTAACTCATTAAGGCCCTCTGCCGCAATAATAAATAGGAGGGGTGACAAGGAGTCACCCTGTCTAAGTCCTTTGTGCATCTTAAATTATTAGACTTAGCTTCATGCAGGATCTCATTCGTCAATAACAAACTGCCCATAATAAATCTGTTGTGGACAAATCTTGTTTGTTGGGTGGAAATAATTCTGGGTAGGATTCTGCTCAATCTTAGGGACAACACCTTAGAGAGAAGTTTATAAATTGAGTTGACCATGGAGACGGGTCTGAAATTGGATATAGAACCTGGTTTGGGGCATTTAGGGGCCAGAGCCACCATAGTAGCATTTAGACCTTTAGTCAGTCTTCCTTCGAGCTAGAAATCATCAAAGAATGCCAGAATATCTGATTTGGACAGAGGCCAGAAGTGTTTAAAAAATCTGTAGTTAAAACCATCGGGACCCGAGCTTTTCCCACTCCTACATAGCTTCATTGCTTCAACCACTTCTTGCTCAGATAACTGAGCTGTGAGAGCCTCATTCTCTTCAGTAGAAACTGGGTTAGATAGGGTCCAGGATATAGATGGCCTCTGCCAACTTTCTTCACTGCAATGCTGTTTAAGGCTGTCATTAATCCAACCTTTCGCTGTGTTTACAACAGTGATCCAATCGCCACCAATCTGTATTTCTTTTATTCTTAGTTCTGAGTTCTATTCTTCTTGATACAAGCATGGAAGAACTTCATGTTTCCATCCCCCTCCTTCTTCCATTTGTTTCTAGATTTTTGAAACAGTAAGCTGTCCATCATTTTATTCAACCTTTTTAGTTCCACCTCAGCTTCATGTCTTCCGGTACTATCAACTTCATTCAATGGGGATGACTCCATTTTCATATCCATAATAGATACCACAGTGGCAGCCTCCTTCACTTGTTTGGAGATATCTCCGAATACATCCTTGTTCCACGTTCTCAGCTTTTCCTTCAGTTGTTTAAATTTCTGAAGAAGAATAAATCCTTTAGATCCTGAGGCCGAAGTCTGAGCCCAAGCATCCTTCACAAAAGTCTCAAAATTCTTGTGTTGAAACCAGGCATCAAGGACCCTAAAAGGATTAGGTCCCCAATTCTGATC
The DNA here is from genome assembly GCA_025802335.1 of Pinguicula primuliflora. Taxonomy (NCBI): domain Eukaryota; kingdom Viridiplantae; phylum Streptophyta; class Magnoliopsida; order Lamiales; family Lentibulariaceae; genus Pinguicula; species Pinguicula primuliflora. The sequence goes on along the minus strand of JAOYMZ010004039.1, from coordinate 17,087 downwards.
CTCATTCAATAGTAGCAGGGGGCAATGATCCGAAGACTGTCTGTCAATAGTCATTTGCATGATTTAAGGGCATATATTAAGCAACTGATCAGAAACTAGAAAGCGGTCAATTCTGCTAGCACATTGGCCTCCAGGATGGTAGTAAGTAAAGCTTCTAGAGTGGAGTGGGAGATCTAGCAAACCAGTTTCCTCAATGAAACTCATTAAATTCTGCCATCTCACTGAGGATAGGATGTGATGAGCCCAAGCATTCTTCCGTAGATCTTATTGCATTGAAGTCTCCACAAAGTATCCATATAGCATCAGGTTCCAGCTGCAATCTCCCTAGGATACTTTGCCATAGCAGTCTCTTTCCATCAATTAAACAGGGAGAATAGATAGTTAACAATTTTATTGGAATAGGTTCCCCAGTAGATATCCAGCCACCAGATATTTCTATTAGATTTCTGGATCTCCAAGAGATGGTTTTAGTAAAACTATCACACCTCCAGGAACATAGCAGACCACCCGATAGACCTCTCGAAGGTTGAAATTCAAAATCAAAGTCCACATTCGGCCAACAGACTGTCTAGATATCACAGTCTGATTTGTTTCCTGCAGGCAGCAGAATTGGATGTCATATTTGCGTACTAACTCAATCACTTCCCTTCTTTATGTGCTCCAACGAATCCTTTGACATTAAGGTTGAGAATTTGCATCAAAACCTTTGAAACTCCCATCCAAGAAATTAGATAACTCCTTATTGTTCTGCACCATCCCTTATCTCCATGTTTACCAAATTTTGCTTTTGCATTTTCACTTTCATTGATTTCTAGCATTAAAGCAGAGCCGGAAGTAATTCTGGAGGGTTTGAAACTCTGCATACAGTAGGAAATATTTTCTATTGAGGCGAAAGTTGATTCTATTACTTTACTTAAGGTGTTAGAAAGCTCCAGACTCAGACCCCTGGCGGATTAGGTGAATTATTAGAAATATTTAAGGCTCAAGTCTCGATTTTCTAACATCAATTTCCAACAATGCTTTCGTGAGGTAAATTCTGTGGTGGATGGATTGGCGAAATGGGGGAGTATCAATCCCTCTAGGAGTTTCTTCCACGACAGATCTTCCAATACATATTCTGCAATTGCTGAATCAGGATGTATCTATAACTCATGCGAGAAGGAGATCAAAGGAAGCAAATCACCCATCACTACTTACCAATATCGCTGCATGTATTAAAGCGATGTCACACTCGCCGAAGAAGCTTTTATTTCACGGGGGTTGTCGTCATTAATTTGGCCACAATCCTGCCAATGTGTGATTTCGTCCACTAATAGCAGTATAAAAGATGATTCTGATCTTCATGATGCTGAGATGAACATTTTTGTTGCTGGGGAATTTTTTAATGTTGCTGAGATGATTCAAAATTTTGCTGCATATTCTTATGGGGTCGTGCAGTAGACATGATAATTTGCATATATTGAGATGTGATTTAGTGGGATGGAACAACTTATCTTGTATTTAGTACGCAAGAATACACAAAAAAAATTTTGATCCAGGATGATTTAACCAGATTAAAATGACCCTATGTTCAGACTTGTTTTTCTGTCTGTAGGATTAAAACCAGACGATCCAGATTAACCGGGTAAAAATGACGAACAGGGTCAACTCGGAGACCCGAAAAAATGTTGGATTAATCTAGATCGTCTAATTTCAATCCTACGAACAGAAACATAAGTCTTGACAAAGAGCATTTTAATCTGATTATGTGATCCTGGAGCAGAAGTTTTTTCCAAGAATACATACTATTTTAGCAAATTGGGATATAGTGAGATTTCAAAATTTAATGTAAGGATTTTGAAAATTATGTGATTTATAAAAAAAATTATTTTTGATTAAATTAATAAATCAAATTAAAAATTTCAATTTTTTCGTCAATTTTTCATCGACTCGCAAATAGGAGTGATCATTTTTTCGCAAAATTCAGAATACATGAATATGACACCTGACGGTATTATGTAATTTTTTTTTCGGTTTTGTATAGTAAAATCAATACCCAAAAATATTCGTTGCGGGTTCGAGTTGAGAGCTTAAATTTCGAATTCAGAATATTCGAACTCAAGCATCTTAATAAAATAAATAAATAGTAAGTTCGGTTTCATGTATCGAGTAATCAAAACTCGAAACACTAACAAAAAAAAGTTGAGAAAAAAGATATGACAAAAAATTCCGAAAAATTTAAATATATTACAAATAAAAAATATATTATTTGTAATTTTTTCGGGTATCTGTTTGATATCTGAAGTTGAAGTTTAAATTTTTTTATAATTATTTCAATAGTTTTGTAAGGGAGAGATAAATTAATAATTTCAATAAGATATTCAAATTATCCCACTAAATTTCACGTTTTAAATAGGAAACAATTGGGCACATTTTTTTCCCACATTTTTCTATTTGACTAGGAAAAATATTTCCTTACTCATCCCGCTTACTAAACAAGGGATTTAGGTGATAATTTCACAAAATCCCACAAAATCATTGCTATTAAACAGACACACGTTATTTTTTATTTAATTCAATATGGGAGATCTCAAAGTACTCTGGAGGATGGTGACACTTGGTAGATCTCAAGTGTTTGGACTAAAGATTGTTCACTTGCCCCACAGAGATCGGGTCGGTGGGTTGGGTTAAACCCGGCTCGTACCCGAAAATACTTAAATTTTTTTACTAATATTACAAAAAAATATGTGTTTTAAGTATAAAAAATATTTATATATTAATTAAAGGGCGGGGCGGGTCCTGGCGGGTCATACACCCCTACCCCGAACTCGCTCCAGACCAGCCTACGTGGTAGGTCAGACCCGCCCCGCGGCGGGGCGAGTTTGGGTTGCTCCGCCAGGATGGGCCCAAATTGTCAACACTAGGTGGTCCTTCACTGAGGAAGAAGTTAAGGCAGCAGTTTGGAGCTATAATGGAACTAAGAGCCCTGGACCTGATGAGCTAAATTTTCACTTCATTCAGAAATTTTGAGAGATAAAAAACAGGATGTGCTGACTTTCCTAACTAAATTTCACAATACTGACAAAATTACCAAAGGATTGAATGCTTCTTTTATCACCCTAGTCTCAAAAGTGGACAGAGCTGTTAAACCTGAGGACTTTAGGCCAATCTCCCGCATCAACTGCTCTTATAAGATATTGGCAAAGATACTCGCAAGCAGACTGAAGGAAGTCATGCCTGCCTTAATTTCTAACCGGCAAATTGGTTTTCTAAAGAGCAGACACATCACTGATGGGGTTGTATGTGCCAATGAAGCAATTGACTTGGCAAAAAAGAAAAATCAGAGGCTAGTTATGGTCAAGGTTGACTTTCAAAGGGCTTTTGACTCGATGGATTGAAATTTCCTACTGGATGTGATGAAGAAGATGGGGTTCTGTGACAAATTTGTGGACTAGATTTGTGAGTGCATATCTTCCTACAGTCTCTATACTAGTGAATGGTAGCCCTACCAGGGAATTCTATGCAGCATGGTTTGAGACAAGAAATTCTTTATCTCCGTTCTTATTTCTAATGGCAGCAGAGGCTCTTGAATGGATATTAGTGTCTGCCTATAATATTCAGCGTTATCATGGCTTCTCTATGGGACAAGTTGACAGCTACAGTATGCTGACGACACACTAAATTTCAGCAATGGTACATTAGAGGACATCAATGGTGTCAAACTGTCAGTACAGTGCTTGGAGATGATTAGTGGGCTGAAAATAAATTACTACAAGACAAGAATTTATGGAGTTAATTCCCCCAACAGGAGATGAACCAGTTTGCTCATGCTCCACAATGCAAGATTGATTCAATTCCCTTTCTTTATCTTGAGTTACATATAGGTGAAAAGCTAAGCTTCTGTAAGTTATGGAAATCTACACTAGATAAGATGGCCAGAAAGTTATCTAGTTGGGAGCTTCACTACCTCTCTTTTGGAGGCAGGATAGTGCTGCCAAAATCTGTGATTACAAGCATCCCAGTTTATCTCATGTCTATAAAACACCTAAAACTATTCTAAAAGAGATGATTTAGTTACAACGAAAATTCCTATGGGGAGAAGGTGATAGAGCAGGTTATAAGATCTCTTGGGTGGTATGGGATAGTATTTGTCAGAATCTAGTTGATGGAGGACTCAAGATGATTCACTTGGAAGATTTCAATGAAGCTTTGCTGTGTAAATGGGGCTAACATCTATTGCAAAACAATGATAGCCCACTCTGGAAAGAATTTTTGGAATCAAAGTATGGTGATTTTTATAGAACAATTTGATTTGAGAGCACAAACCAAAGCTTGAACTCTTATTCAATTTGGTGGCGACTCATTGTGAATATTGTTAGAAATGCTGAATGGTTCTAGACGAATTGTATTCGAATAATAGGGGATGGATTGGATACATATTTTTGGGAGAATTTGTGGTGCCCACAGAATGTGTGATCTATATCCTAAAGACGCACGATATTTAACACACACCCACACAAGTATGTAAGAACACAAGATTTACGTGGTTCGGCTATGCCTACATCCACGGGAGAAAAATATCGCACTATTCTTCCTTCTTCTTATTTTCTCTTTACAAGTATTGATGTACTATATATAGAGAAAGATTTTCGTGTTCATTTGCATACCTATATTAATTTCCTGGAGGGGCTGAGGGACATCAATTCTCTTGGTGGCTCAAGAGAGTAGATCATGGAAAATCTTTGACTAACATATCCTATGCTATACATTTGGGTAGAAGATAAATATTCTACAATTGCTTAGAAACGTGAAGAAGGAGGATGGAATTGGCAGTGGACTAATAACTACGTTTGGCCAAGGAAGCCCATCTCCAGTTACTTATCACGGATATTAGGGTTATAAATCTACTAATAGATCAATCAGATAAATGGAACTGGAAATTCTTAAGGATTTTAGATTCTTATTCACCATCATAATATCAATTCCAAAAACATAAAAAAAATAAAAATAATAGGACTTATAAGTTTAACGATTTATAACATTGATACGCTTAGAATTTATAGGGTTTATTAGGGTTTATATGTTTTAGGGTCTAGGTTTTATAGAGTTTAATATTTTAGTTTTTTTTTCGGATGGTAAATCTATTGTAATATCAATTCATCAAACAAAAATGCTAGGTATTGATTATATTAAAATTTTGTACATATCTAATAAAAACGCGCATTAGTTCAGGCGGTAGATTGTACAAGGGTGGCTAATGGGATACCAAAAACATGCAGTAGTTCACAAGCAAAGTTTCTATTAAAAAATTTAAATCATAAACAATACCAAACAATGCTCAATATCATAAAATATACATTTATTATTGTGGTACTATTAGCACATGTACATAGATCTTATAGAATCAAAAAGTTAATGCAGAGTTTAATGTAGGCCAATAGCCTATAGTACCTTAATCAATGTTGGTATTTATCCTTAGTCCATCTTCTCATAGAAGTAGCTGTTGAGTGCTTATTAAGAAATGTCATACTTATCAAAGAAAAAAAAACTAGAATTTGACATCAACAATATATTAAAATTTAAAAATATGTAAGCAACATTCAGTTGACAGATTGGTTAACTCACAGAGTTATACGGTCTAATTAAATGTCATGAACATATTTTTAATATGTTGTCATTGTCAAATTTTTAATATGTTATATCATTTCTGGTATTACAATATGGAAGTACATGATTCTACTTTTAACTATCCAAAAAAAATTTAACATTTGGGACGGGTTCAATTTACCTATAAATTTACATCTATATGATTTCGTTGTCCGTTGACGGAATTGAGCACATCGTTAGAAAGCTTATATACAGGAGATCATATGTTCAAGTTTTGGTGATATTCCGACGACGTTATCACCGTTTAACGGAGGGTTATAAATCCTTTTGGGTTAAGTAGTCCTAAATAGGGTTTTAGAAATTTCTGGCGACGAAGTCGCCGGAATCGGACCAAAACTTGAACATATGATCTCCTATATATAAGCTTTCTAACGATATGCCCAATTCCGTCAACGGACGATCCTAGTGGCCGAAACTAAAAATGAGTGTAAATTTATAGGTAAATTTATATGTCCATATAACTTGCCCCTTTATAAATATTGATAATGTTACTGAAGTACATATAATTTTTCATGAGGATTGCAGGTGTAAATTTCTTTCGCTGGTTGAGTATTATGTATTATCACATTCCTGCGATTTCATATAATTTTCTATTTAGTCATCCTAAATATATTACATTTTTGTAATCTTTTACCAATAAATGAACACAATAATTTAATTTCTTTAATTGTCAGATTTTAATGAACATTCTCGTAAATAAAACATCCCAATTTAAAAGGTCCCCCTCGAAGAGCCAAATAATTTCCGGATGAACCAGTCTTTCATTGCTGATTCACTGTTGTCTTCCCTCACACATACTCTGCTTCCACCTAAATCGCACTCCCTCTTCTACCAAACCCTAATTCTAGGCAAATACATCAGGAATGATGTGGATAAGTGCTGATACGTTAGAAATATGAAACCCAGAAGTCGATATATCGGGCAGTTTGTGTTGTTTTGATCAAGATCTGAGAATTCTTACTTCAGTTTTTGTAAACTTGTACCATTACGATTGTTTGCACCTTTTCTTTACAAAATTGATAGGCACCCCTTTCTTTATTCTGCACCTTTTTCTAGTTTGGATTTATACGTTTTTGTGGGATATTTCCCTTTCTGGATACTGGGTACTATCGTTTCTTTCTTTACCCTTTTCGATTGATCTGGAGTCTTAATGGGAGCGGAAAGGAAATGGCTATTCATCCTGTTTACTGGGGCTTTCATCACATTAATGATTTTCTTCTCATTGATTTCGGGCTTCAGTTCACCATACTACAACGGTTTTCCACCGCATAAGCCATTTGCTTCCACGATCCATCACGGGCCTGGACATCCACCAGCTTTTGCATACTACATTTTCGGCGGTAGAGGGGATGTAGACAGATTGTTTCGCCTTTTGCTGTCTGTGTATCACCCCAGGAATAGGTATTTGCTGCATATTTCAGCTGATGGGAGCGATGAAGAGAGAATGAGGCTCGGCGCATTGACCAAATCAGTGCCGGCTGTTGGGGCATTTGGGAATGTGGACGTGATTGGGAAGCCTGATCCAAATACTTACATGGGTTGCACGAATATTGCGGCTGTCTTGAGAGCAGCTGCCATTTTTCTGAAGATTGATGATGGGTGGGATTGGTTTATCTCTCTGAGTGCATTGGATTATCCATTGATCACACAGGATGGTAGGCTCTGGGGTTTGCTTTTCTTCAATTTCTGTTTTCTACTGTTGTCTACTCAATTGTTTGTGGATGTGTCTTGTGAAAGGTTGCTTCTTCTTTTATTCATGTTCTTGTAAATGCTCTCTTCACCATTTTATTTATAACATGCATGGATCTGATATTCTGGTAGAAAGGTTTAAATATTCGGTTTGACTATTCGGTTTGATTTTCTGAGTATTCTATTATAGTCATAGGTGGATGTCTTTAAATATGAAATTGAAATTTGTTCATTTGTTAATGCTAGCTTTACTGATCGCATATCGTGGTTGTTTTTGAAGTTTTCTTCTGGGTCATGATCTCCTTGGGTGCAAGTTGTCTATTCGGTCAATGGCCGTGTGTTTGAGTTGTCTGAGATTCTCTATACGTTGTATTATCTATCCTGTTTTGCAATAACATCAGGAAGTAATCTTGCAGCGTATTAGTGACTATTTTATAATACTTGTTATGAGACCTGAAAATTTCAGGTTAATCCAGATTGAGAACTAGAAATAAGTTAGGCATTAGTGTTTTCAGCATCGCTTGTTTCGATTTTATTCCTGAATCCAGCGCTAACCAATGAAGTCAATTTTGCCAAGTAAAGATTAGAGTTCTGTTTATGGTTGTGGTCTCTGTTGTACTAAGAACATGGAATCTCTCTCTAAAGAACACCTTTTGTTTCTGAAGCTACTCAAACATTGGTAAACTACATTGCTGAGTGCTTAATATTCCCATTACAGTCTGAGAAATATCACCTATATGGTCTGTATGCTGAGTTTGGACCATGCTTATTTGGTGGCATTGGTTCTCTTGGATTCCATGTTCTTTCCAACTTATAGTTATGTGATTATGTCACGTATTTATTTAAATCTTTATTTTTTGTACTTCAGACTTGTCCCATGCATTCTCATCGGTTAGGAGAGACCTCAACTTCATCGATCACACTAGTGACCTTGGATGGAAAGAGTAGGCAAATCCTTAACACTCATAGTGCTCAAGATAAAGTAATTTTTCTTGATAAGAATTTTTTCTTTCTTCGCAATGTCATTCCAGGACTCAGAGAATTCGTCCTATTGTAGTGGATCCAGGCATTTATCTGGCTAGGAGGACCCAAATCTTTCATGCGACTGAAAAGCGGTCAATGCCTGATGCTTTCAGGGTTTTCACAGGTAAATCTTTGTTGATATTGTATTGAGTACCGAGTTTCTTTGTAACGCTAAGTTGTGGTCCTGAGTAAATCTGTTTGTGCCTCTAGGATCACCATGGGTTATCCTAAGTCGATCCTTTCTGGAATTCTGCATATTTGGCTGGGATAATCTTCCAAGAACCGTTCTTATGTATGTTACAAATGCCATCTTGCCCCAAGAAGTCTACTTCCACTCCGTAATCTGCAACTCCGCAGAGTTCCAAAACAACACTGTCAATGCTGATTTAAGATATTTCATCTGGGATGATCCCCCGAAGATGGAACCCCATATCCTCAACAGCTCAGACTATGACGGGATGGTTAGCAGTGGAGCTGCGTTTGCTCGACAATTTGAAAAGAACGGGCCAGTGCTGGATATGATAGACGGAAATATCCTCATGAGGGGTCGTAACCGCGCTACACCCGGTGCTTGGTGTAGAGGCCGAAGGAGTTGGTTTGTGGATCCATGTTCTCAGTGGGGCGATGTGAATGTTGTAAAACCAGGACCCCAAGCTAAGAAGCTCGGTGAGTCTTTAGAGAAACTTCTTGACGATTGGAGATCACAGTCGAATACCTGTAAGTGACAGTACTCAGTAGGATCACAACGATGTTTTGTGTTACACATTTTCGGAACTCCTGGACAGTGCTCATTGACCAAGCAATCTAAGCATACATTCTTCTGGAATGTACTCTCTTGGTTTGCCAAACACTATTCTTTCAAAGGGATTACTCTCCTGGATCGTTCATTTGTTCATACCTAGAATAGTGTTGAATTTGGGAGAGGTTTTAGATTATCTCAGTGACTCTTGAGCCGTGTTTGGGAGTCCCGCATGAGGTTTTGCTGTATAGAGAAGCATTAGAACATTTGGTTCCCCAGATCAGGATAGTTTTGGACACTGTGATCATTAGACGAGCAAAAAAACTACTGTATCCTTGGGCGTAATTGTTGTAAGATGGTGATTATCGCATTAGAATTGAATTTATATACTTTGGGGATGGAATCATATTATTTTGAAGACATTTTGTTAATAAAAAATGATTGGTATATTTTGTGTTGGAAGTTTTTTTTTTTTTAATTACGTGTGGGAGAACGTACACTGTTCATGTAAATGGTTCGAATTACATACAAATCAGGACGGCATAGATGCAAAGGAAGGAGGAGGAGATACCGCATTGAGGAACTCTAGGGCTGCTAAAGACAGGGCTTGCTGGGAGGAACTCTACACTTGTGTGGTGTGTGGTGATATTCGATAATTGTAACCCAGGCTTCGTGAGGTCATTTGCTTCGTGAGGATTACACTTCCCTGATGATCCTGGATAAGACCACCAATTTCGACCTTCTGTGTGAACTGGCAAACCGCTCCGTCACAGTAGAGCTGGTACAGAATATACGAGGCCTCAGACATGTTCGAACCTGGCATGGAGGGCCGATATTGTGATTTGCTTGCCACTAACGCGAGAGGGTGTTGCACCTAAGGAGATCCGCACCACGGATTGAATCATGAACAATAGAGATCGTGTTGTCGTAGGGATTTGTTCAAAAACTTCTCGATTCCTTGTGTGCCAGAGCATTTGGCATGCTGTTGTGAACCAAAATGCCCATGGAACTACATCAGCAGCGTGATTGGATCTGCTCCGCTAAGCAACCAGGAGGCGAAGAGAATAGACAAGCACCCAGCGTATAATTCCCTAGCCCAATTTTGGCCATATTATGTGCCTTCATATTGTCCAAACGCAGGATAAACCAGACAATGACCGCATTACATAGAGGCAACAACGTATGTATGTGGCGTATCAAAGCCGTATGCAATACATCTTTTGATCGCCCATCAATAAACTTCACGACCGACAAGCTATCGGAGCACATGAGTATGTTGCTCAAATTGAGTGCCTTGATTAGATGGAGTCCATGTAAAATGGCCCATAGCTCAGCTGAGATAACACAACAATAATCCAAACTAACTGTGAAACCCACGACCCAATCGCCTGTTCGATGAGGTAGCAGATTAGGGAGGAAAGTTGCTTGTGCAACACCAAAATAGGCCCGGATGGAATAACACCAATATTTTATAGCAACCAATGGCACATAAACTTCTCCATCTTATATCTTCCAATGCATATAATATATCGTGCGGAGCCGCCCATTAATATCCATGGAGCGGAAGAAATCCATTGGCAAGTGCAGAAGTAAGACGATCCAGATGCGCCTGCTCCACAGCAATCTCGGAGCACATGTATCCGAGTCTCGTCCTGCATGCAATACTGACATGCTGTAGATGTTATGAGTTTGCATCGGCATCTCACATTGTTGGTCCAAAGGCTGCCATGTAGAACCTTCCAAAGAAATAATTTCACTGTTTCTTGAACAAGCAGTGTCCGGACCGTCCTCCACATCGCGTCCATCGGTTCAGAGGGGATATTAAGGACATTTTCAAGTGCGGGCTTGTCGCTAAAGATGCCTTTCGTAGTAAACCGCTAGGTACGCCAGTCCGCTCCCTCTTCGTCATTCAATGGCGGGAGACTCAAGAAATTTCTAAACACAATTTTTAAGCCGAATGAGTAAATTTAGGGTAGACAATTTTGCCCCATCCCGACAGGTCGACCAGGACCTACCCCGGTGCGGGTTGAGCCCGACCCACCTTGGGGGCGGGATAGGGGTGGGCGATCCTCCCCGAATCCACCTCGGTCATTTATATATATAGAGAGAGGGAGGTTATATGCCTCCCCATCCCCACTCCAAATACCGCTTAAAATCCCTGCACTATAACCACAAGATTAGAAATAGTTCAATGGCCTAGGTTCATTTTTAAAAAATCACGTGCTTGCTTTAAATGGTCACGTGACCACCACAATGAACAAACTAAAAAAAAATCATATCATGTATACAAATAACAGCAGCCATCTAAACTAATCAAAAAAATCTCTCCACGACGAAACCCTCAATTGGAGAAATTGATGCTCTTCTTTCCGATTCTTCATTGAAAATCCTCTTCTGATTCTCTTCATTGAAATTTCTTGGTCGACCTCTTCATTAGGTAACCTCGATTCCTCTATTTTCGTGCCGCTCGAATTTCGTCAAGCACTAAGGTTCTAAATTATTGAATATTTTTGCTCATTCGAAATTATTGAGTGTTTTGTGCTCATTCGAAATTATTGATGCTGTTTTTGCGTTTTCGTAATTTGGGTTCTTGAAATTATTGCCTATATGTTATTTATATTATAGTCTGTTCATTGAACTTTTGCTCATTCAAAATTATAGCTTGTTCACTAAATTTTTGATGATTCGAAATTATAGATTGTTCACTGAATTTTGTGAGTATGTTTTTTTTTATCTTGTGGCTTGTAGCTTTTTCATACAGATTTTCTCAAACATTCAAAGATGTTGCATTCACCTTCTGAGCTTGAAAGTGAAGAGGTTGAGGATATTACAAAGCAAGTTAATGGTGAAAATAGACCAGCGAAATCTTTAGAAAAACCACATATCGGAATGGCTTTTGAAACCTTGGAGGCTGCGGGAAAATATTACGAAGAGTATGGTAGACAACACGAATTTTGGATACGTATACAATCGTCAGTAAGGAAAAAACAACACTCTGATAAGGTAACTGGGAGAAGATATGTGTGTGCATCAAGGGAAAATGCATACATCAAATAGAAATGAAAGAACTTGCTCGACCCTAAAAAGTGGATGCCCTGCTTGTTTACTGGTCACACTAGACCGCTTCAGTTTTAAGTAGGTGGTAACTATATTCAATGCTGAGCATAACCACAAACCAGTTACCCCAAATAAATGAATGAAGATGAAGTCAAATAGGTATATGCCAACAGTGGTCAAGGATTTAACCGAAGCATTTCATAAGGAAAATTTGAGAGTTTCGAAACTACCAACTAGTTTTGGTGGTGAGAGTTTAGGGTTTGGAAAAAGGGATTGTTATAACCACTTACAAAATGTCAGGCATAGGATTTGGAGATTGGGGATGCACATGCAGTCTTAAGTTATTTCGGGAAAAAATAAACTAAGAATCCACAATTCTATTATTCGATGCAATGTGATGATAATGATAGGGCAATCAATTTCTTTTGGGTGGATGCTAGATCACGAATTTCTTATGAATATTTGGGGATGTAATTGCGTTTGATACCACATATCGTACGAATAAATATGATATCCCTTGTGTTCCATTTATTGGGATAAATCATCATTCACAATCCATATAGTTTGGATGTGCTCTTTTACAGGATGAGATAAAGGATAGTTTTCTATGATTATTTAAGACATGATTAGAAGCTATGGGTGGAAAAGCTCCTATATCAATTATTACTGATCAGGACCTTGCTATGAAGGGAGCTATTGCAAAAATTTTCCCTAATAGCCATCATCGTTTATGTCTTTGGCATATCAAGAAGAAATTTGTGGAGAAATTTTCACATGTCTACTACGAGAAATCCAGTTTCAAAAAGGCAATGAAGAAATGTCGTCACCTTACTTACACAGAATGATTTTGAAGAACAATGACGGAATATCATGGTAGATTATGATTTACAAAGTAATGAATAGCTTATACATCTTTATGAGATTTGTGCATCATGGGTTCCGATATACAACTGAAATATATTATTTGTTGGGATGAATATTACGGGTCGTAGTGAGGGGATAAATTCATTCTTTGCTGATTTCATCACGTCAAAAACAACACTGAAAGAGTTTGTATTGAAATATGAGCATGCACTAAAGAGGATTGTGGAGAGGGAAAATGATGAGAATTTTGAATCTGAGCACAAAAGTCGCCTTATTAAGCGGGATGAGTATCTGTTAAGTCTTGCAGCACAAATATATACAAGGAATATTTTTAAGAAATTCAAGGATGAGTGAAAAAATATTTATCTATATAAAGTTGAAGAAATAGATCGAAATAATGAATATCACTCCTTAGAACTACTGACTGTCATCATCCATTTGTGGTGAATTTAAACATGGAGACTTATGTGGGAACATGTAGATGCAAACACTTTGAGTTCACTGGATTAATATGTAGACATATTGTGAAGGTGCTTGCTCGTCAGGATTTGGAAATGATACTAGAACACTTCATTCTCGCAAGACGGAGGAAAGAGGCCAATAAATTTAGGAACATGGATTCATCATGTCGTCAAAGGATTGTGACGGTGACCACGGCGAGGCCTTGAGACTTAACTACATGTGTCAAGAGTTTACTCGCCTCTGTTGTGTAGCCGCAACACCCAAATTTTTTTACCTCATTTGCTTGAAACACCTGAAAGAATTATCAACGGAAGTTGGATTATCTTTGAATTGTCATAATGAAGCTCAGGAGGTTTCGACTACAGTATCTGATGATGTGAACACTGTTAACTCAAGTTCCTTATCTCAACTACTGCTTCTTGATCCAAATATTTCGCAAACCAAAAGAAGGAAGAAGGAGTTGAAAGTGGTAGAGGGAAAAAATGCTCTAGATTCAACCTGTATTAGATTAAAAGTGGTATGGAAGTAAGTCTCACAAAAAAGAAAAGACAGTGTAAGAGTTGCTTCAAGTTTGTGAGACATGACAAGCGAAATTGTCCAAAAAATACAAAGAGAAAAAAAATATCTTGGCGACTGAAGGTTAGGTATCATAATTTCTGGATTTTTTAAATATGTTCGTTTTGAGATTTTTTTTGCAGAGGAAGAGGATGATGATGAAGAAAGCAATTCCGATGAAGATGAATGACAACGTATTCCGATGCTGATTGTGTAATACAGATTATCAGTTTTGATTGTAGCAGTGCAATACTCTTTGGAAGCTCCCATGATGGTTGGTGTATCAGTGCATTTGCGATGTTATTATTCAGATTTTACACTGGCAACATTGTTCGGTTTGTAGTTGTCAACACTTATGTATTTATTGTAAAAAAGTTTGCAGCAATATTATGTATTTTGTACTCTTAGGCATGTGATACTTGATGTTGCAAGAACATGCTGATGTTTCCTGTAAATAGTTGCAGAAAATGTAGCAATCCTTTTAGTGAAGGAATCTCTCAATGTTTATTCATCATCAAAGTGGTTTTAATATTCCTAATGTTTCTGTTACTTTGTATTTAGGGTGTGGTGAAGGTATGTTGTCGTGAATTTTTCATCTTTCAAAGTAGTAAGACAAACCGGTGTCGTGAATCTTTTCATCTCTCAAAGTAGTAAAGCAACTGGTGTCGTGAATTTTTTTCATCATCAAAGTAGCAAGACACCGAATGAGTTTTTTTATAAGTAAATCTATATTTATTTTTAATTTTCAAATTTACATTGGGCTATTTATAGTTTTGCCCTCACACCTTTTTGCGCCATGTGGCTTTACAATTAATTCATTTCTTCATCTTCTTCAGTTTCGCCTTGGTTTCGTCGACATCTTCCAAATCCAAGCTTTCGACTTTCTGCTGAACCAATTCCTTAGTTCGCCGGAGCCCCCACCCATAGGCAAAGCTGTAGTTCACGGCACCAGGCGGTGTATGCGTGCACTGGCTGTAGCAGATTGTTTTATCGTAGGATGAGTCACAACTGCATCTTGATTTTTTCCATAACTTCATCTTCGTTCCATAGGTCTTGTTGGAAAATAATCTTATTTCTCTGTTTCCACAGCATCCATGAGGAGATTTGCCATATTGCACTCCAGATTCGCGCCGTCCATGGAGGTCTGAGCCGCTGCATATGACACTGGAGTCCGTCAGTCCTACTACGTCCGGCGCATGTACTTGTAAATCGAGCCAATTGTATAATTTCTCCCACAATTCAGTCGTTTTTGAGCAATTGGAGAATAAGTGACTTTAACCGTTTTATCAGAGGTCATGTCTGAGACGTTTTTAACCGTTTTAACATACAAAAGGATGGACAGAAATCTTCATATGCTCAGTCCTTGCGTGTTCAGTCCGTACTCAACTTTTTGTAGCATCATCCGTTTTCAAAATTGATCGCACCATTGGAAAGCTTACACATTGAATTGCATATGTTTAAATTTTGGTGATATTCCGACGACGTTATCACCGTTTAATGGAGGGTTATGAATCCCCTTGGATTAAATAGTCCTAAATAGGACGTCGCCGGAAACCGGACCAAAGCATAGGGATTTTTATCTAGAATGTATAAGCTTTCCAATGATGCGACCAATTTCGAAAATAGATGATGCTACGAAAAGTTGAGTACGGACTGAGCACGCAAGGAAGAGCATACGAAGTTTACCCAAAGGATGAATGTGTGGAAGGCGATGTTATCCATCGCCTCAAGATCGGATGGATGAAATAACGATCCACTACTAGAGTGTTGTGTGATAAGAAAGTCCCACTCAAGTTAAAGGGAAAATTTTATAGAACGGTTATAAGACTGGCAATGCTCTACAGGTCAAAGTGTTGGGCTATGAGATTGTCGCATGTACAAAAATTGGAAGTGACAGAGATACGGATGTTAAGGTGGATGTGTGATCGCATGAGATTAGATAAGTTTCCAAATGGGGTCTTTAGAGACACACTTGGTGTCGCATCTATAAGTGCCAAACTGAGGAGGGTAGATTACGATGGTTTGGACATGTACGCAGAAAGAGTGTGGATGAGTCAGTCATGTGAGTCGAGAGATTACAAGTTGAAGGTCGTCGAGGGCAGAGGAAATTTAAGAGAACATGGGATGAGCAGATCCGGTTAGATTTAGTAGGATTAAACCTCTCCGAGAACATGACATTTGATAGGACGAATTGGAGACGTCATATTACGGTTAGAGATATACAGGACTATATAGAGTAGTTATTTGTGTATGGACCTCTAGGGTGATAGAAATTAGCGGAATATACTAATAGATATTTGCACCTAATGGTATTTTTATCTGTTTAGTTGGTTTCTTAATTGTATAGACATTTATTTTATTTCGGATATATATAATGTATGGCTGAGATAAGTAGTTTATTTTTGATATATTCACTTATTTCTTCTATTATTGTTATAATAATTACTATTATTACCACTATTATTAGGATTATTACTAGTATTACTATGATTAATACTATTATTACTAGTATTATTCTTATGATTACGTTTTTTTTTCGAGCTGAGAATTTCTATGGAAACAATCTCCATATCCTGTTAAGGGGTGGGGGTAAGATTGCGTACATCTTACCCTCCCCAGACCCTGCCTAAGTGCGGGATTTACCGGGTATATTTGGTTTGGTTTGGTTTGATTTTTAACCCAAGAGAAAAATATGAAACTAATTTAAAGGGTGATAAAGTCGTCGGAATATCACCAAAACTTGAACATATGATCTTCTATATATAATCTTTCTAACGATGTGCTAATTTCGTCAACGGGCAATCCTAGTTGCCGGAATTGAAAATCATGTCTAAAATTCTGTTTAAAATCCTGTGTAAAATCCTGTCACCAGATCCTACACCTTTAAATATATATATATATACAGAACCTTTCCTATGGTCAATTTTCTCTTGCGTGAACAATTTTTTCAATTAGCTATCCGTTCTCGAAATTGATCGCACCATTGGAAAGCTTATACGTTGAATTGCATATGTTCAAGTTTTGGTGATATTCCGACGACGTTATCACCGTT